>JAGFNQ010004454.1:434232-626134 GCA_024364735.1 Boesenbergia rotunda
CGTGTACACGAAAAGTGCTACGTCATTCACGTTGAATTTCACGCTATAATTTCATGCTCTTTATCATAGCTCGACACCTTTCTTCCCCTCTCAACACCAGCAGCAGCAAATTGCTCTGCAACTCTTTGTTTCTTTTTTCTCCCTTTTTGCAGCAACAACATCCAACTGTCGTGTGCCGATCTTCAACAGCTAACTTTCTTCTTCTTTCTTCCTCTTCTTCGTAACTCTTCTTATTGAATCCCACCACCTCATCCTTCCTCGTCCAAGTCAACCCCCCATCTCTTCCTCCTATCTCCTCACGTTTTCCCCTTAACCAACAGCAGCAAGTCCGACCTTCCTCCAGCCAACAGCAAGTCTGGCATCTTCCCAACAGTAGGTTTCTTCCTTTCGTTCCAGCCAACTTCAGCAGTTTCTTCTTTCGTTTCTTTTCTTTCCCAGCCAACAACATATCAGTTTTGCTAATCTCTTCTCTTCCTCCTAAATTTCTCCTTTATTTTAAAATCAACGCCTCTTCTTCCGAAATCAGCGGCATCAATTATCTGATTACAGACATATGTCTGATATGTCTTCTTCAAAATCTACAGAGATTCCTCCACCATCATAAAATACTTCTTTTCCTATTCATACAGTTCCTTCTTTATCCGTTAAACTTGATTGTGATAACTATTTGCTTTGGAAATTACCATGTCTTCCTTTGCTTTGTGTTCATGACTTGGTCATGTTAATGGTACTTCATCCCAACCTCAAAAAGATGATCCATTTTATGCTATGTGGTTTAAGAAGGATCAATTAGTATTGACTTAGTTAATGTCATCAATTACTCATTCTATACTTCCTATACTTGTGGGTCTCAACACCTCTCGTCCAGTTTGGGAGGCTCTGGATCACTCTTTTGCATCCCACTCTCAAGCACGAGTTCTCCAACTTCATTTACGACTACAGTCTGTGCAATGAGGAGATATCTCCATCAATGACATTATGCAATTAGTCAAGATCATTGCCAACAACTTAGCTATAATTGGACATCTGATCTATGATTCAGAACTATTAATGCATGTTCTTGCAGTTTTAGGCCCTCAATATCATAGTTTTGTTCCTTGTGTCACGACTCACATGGATCAAGTGTTGCTTGAAACACTTCACGATATGTTATCCTCTCATCATGAAAGACTTCTACAAATACAATCTCAAAGGATATCAGATTCTCTATCATTGTCAGCACATGTGACTAGCAAAGCTCCACAATCTGATCATCACGATCTCTCATCCGCAACATGATTATCAAAATCATAATAGAGGAAGTAGAGGCCGAGGTCGAGGGCGTTGCCAGATTTGCCTCAACTACAGTCATTATGCTCACAAGTGTTATAAATGATTTGATTCAAATTTTCCAAGAGGTCCTGCATCATCAAATCAATCTCCACCCTCCTCTTGGCAATCTACATCTCATTCATCTCAATCGGGAGGATTCACTCGTTCCATTCCTCCTAATACAATTTCATCTATTCTTGGAACCCCAAGATGACACCTGGATTCTTGAGTGATTCATCATATTCCACTAGAATATGATATTCCCATGGAAGCTTCGTCGTGTCATGGTCCTAATACGGTGCAAAAAGACAATGACTCAGGATCTCGTGACGTCACCTATTCTCCTCCGAGGAACATTAGAGTCGGTCCTTCTTACCTTTTTTTCCCTTTTTCTTTTTTTTTTAAAAACCACAAATTCTTTCCTTGTTTCCTCTTATCCACCATATATCAGCTTTTTCATGTTAGCTGCCTCTTTCTTTTTCTTATGAGTCTGCTTCTAAAAAAAAAAAAAAATGCCATCACCTCCTCCTTCCTCACCGTTCTCTATCTTTTCTTTTCCTTTTTATTCCCCTTGTTCTTCCTTCTAGTTTTGGCAAGAGTCTTCTCCTAGCAAATTTCTTCCTCTTATTCTTTTTCTCTCATAATCAACAAGAAGTTACTCTAAAGCTCCTCCCTCTTACTGTCCTCTTTTCTTCTCCTTCCTATCTTCTTTTCTTCTTTCTAGAAATCCAACAGTAGTGAGGTTCAATCCCTCCTCTTTGTTCTTTCTCTTCTTGATACTTAATCAGTAATAAAGAAGCAATTGTCTTCTAGTTATTTCTCTCTCTATTCTATGTGCTTTTGTATTATGTATTTCAATAGTAAGGAGGTGAGCTACTGCGTAAAGTACCGCCTCAGAGACGGTGCGGTTGATGCCCGCCTCCCACATAATCAGCCGCCTCGGTAGCCATGTAGAACACTGATAAGAAGCAATAATTGCAAATGTGAAAAAGTATTGATAACCTTTTAATTAAATACAAATACAAGTGAAATTTTTAATAACAAATTCTACAATTGACTACAAATAATTGGGATGCATGGCTAATTTTTACATAAATGAAGTTTTTAGACCAATCATGAGAAGCGAGGCCAAGCTATTTTAGCATTATTCTGGAAGCATATGACTAGAACTAATTTGGACCTAGCTAACAGAACTTGTACTTGGTTATTACACTGTCTTAAATATCAATAGAAATATCGTCTCTCGGATGCAATCAATGAATATCTAGTTTTTTCTTAGAAAAGGCATACTGAAGATTATCTGAGTTTATTTAGCATTTTTACTTTTAACATGATGCAAGTTTATTGACTTCGGAGTTCAGATGATCCTAATGCTGCAGGTTCTTCTAGTGCTACAGGTTCTTCTAGTGCTAGTCCGCAGAGTTTTTTTTTGTTGGTTTTTGGTCTAGCATTTTTGATCCCTGATACGTGCCCCCATCACCTTTCCAAGAGTCTCCTAAGTCAATGCATGATTTAATTTGGTTTGAGAAATCAATAATGCTATATTCTCCTGGCCCTACCTATTTGTCATGCAAAGCTTTTTCAATAAGAAAAAATTGATGCAGTTATTTTACCACAGAAAAGGTCAGTTTTGTGGACATCCAAATGACAAATAGATGACTTGATTGTACATGGAAAGTGTCTTAGGTGGTTCAAGGAGAGGTAGAGAAACATCAAAAGTCAAAACACTTCATCATTATTAAGAATTTACTCAAGTTGGCTTATGATAATTAGTTAAAATTAATAGAACGTGTTGCTGTTGTTCAATAAGTTACCCAAGCCTTCTTTGTGACAATCAATAATTATTTCTTGACCACATGCTTGGTAATTTTATGGTTTCAAATAATAAATTACTAGGAATAGTTTGTTTTCTGTTTAAATATGCTCTCGCTTGTGCAGACAAAGGAACTGCTAGCAGAACTGGTAATGGTGGAAGAGGAGATAGCTCGATTGGAAAGAGAAATAAGTAAAGTTCGAGAAGGCCTGCAAAATGTGCAAGGAGTTCAGGAACAGAATTTCCCAAAACATGAACATAAACGTGCAAATGAAGATGTAGCTGAACCTCCCATCAAAATGCTGAACATCATGCCATCTCTGCCTAATGGAAAAGTATTTCAGGACAAGATAGAATTAGAAACCAAATCTATGTTCTATATAAATCAGGCCATAAAGGGAGATCTTTTAATTAATGGATTGAGCAAAAAGGTAGGTGCTGGAAGATTAATTAGGACAGATCAACATGATGAAAGTCTAAGAATGATGGAAGTTAAAGGCAGAACTTCAAAAAAAGATGGAATCACAGAGAAAGTGACCTTGCCCAAGTTATCTATGAAGCATCTTACTATAAAAGTAAGTCCAGTACTTTATGAGTTTGTCTTGCTTTAATTTCCACCTATTGAATGGCTATCTTGTGGCCTAGGAAAGTAGGAAACCAAGTAGAATATCACTGCTATAAAACTGAGGAAAGAAAATATGAAAACATACAATTTTTTTTTAAGAAGCAATTTTTTGTTTGATATTGTTTAAGCTTAGAAGAATGCTTATAACTGAAACTAGTTCATGAAATTTGGCGCGCTTTTAGAGCAGTATAAGGCTTGGGCCTCTTGGGGGTAGTTGGAAGTTTCAATTATTATGCCCAAAACAATTGTTCTATTGTTTCACAAATGCAGATCAACGAGAAAGTTTTTTTATCTGGTAGTTTTAAATTCTCATGTTTTAGATTTAATGGGTAATTGTAGCAAATTTGGTAATTTTAATTAGGATTGTTTCTCGCCAAGTTTGATTTAGTTTATTTCCAAGTTTGTGTGGGTTGGACTTCAGAGGGGACTCCACTCCCCCACGTTAGGCCGTCTTTCAATTTAAAAAAGCTTAGTTTTCTACAATTGCTCTTTTTCCTTGCAAAATGCTGGTTGACACACACAACTCTGAGATTCGCTCGTTGACACACATGAATTTATCATATTCCCACGGATGCTCCACCATTCAATAGCCTAATAAAATAGCTATACTATTTGTATGTTATTGTCTCTCGGTTTTGTCATTAAGGATAGACTTACCGATATAAAATATCAATCTTTGTCTTAATTTAAATAATTAGGTCGACAGATTAATCAACATGGTAATCATAACAGAATAGTGATCTTCAACGATAATCATCATATATATATATATATATATATTTCTCTTTGATAGAATGATTGGACAGGAGATTTTAATTCTTGGTTATTCGTGTATGGTCTCATATGACATGTATGCAACCATAAAATTGTATGATCTCACCTAAAGCTTGTTGCCCATGCAACATATGTGTAGTCCACTGCATATGTGGTATCTGGAACCTCTTTTTTTTTTTTTTTTAAATTGATTCTCTTGTTTCTTTTTCTTTATTGAATCCTCTTCTTCCTCTTCATGAATTCACATCATTTTTCTCGTTTGTTCATCTTATTCCGTAAGTGCATATCAAGATAAAAGAGCAAATCAAACCCAAGGGGCAACCCATCCTCTCCTTCAAAAAAATGTGGAACCGCTATATTGGCGACTCCCCTACGACGACCTCATGTCATATGGAGGGATGTTCAACAAGTACACAGGTGGAAGGCGCATAGCGGAGACTATCACAGGCAGTGACACCCTAGGGATCAACCCTTGCTCGATCTGAACATGCTACTATGCACCCACCGTGCTATGCCCTAGGGGCACCCATCCTTTGCTTCAAGCACTTGAAGCTAGTTGCTTTCTTGTCTATGTTCAATGTTGATAATCTTGTAAAAACCTTGACACATGAGGAATCCTAGACCATACGGTTAACTCCTTGGACTCAGATCTCAACTATGCTTTCCATAGTTAGCATCATCCTTCTTAGGTGCATGTTCCGTTGGTGGGGTCTTCTTTTCTCGTCCTCATCCTTATTTGCAATTAGAAGGAAAGCTAGGATCAAGAAGGGGAAGAGTGGACTAACTTCTCCTTTCGTCCTCATCCTCTTTGTTAGTGATTGTCAATACTATAGTACAGAGGGAAAAATCAAGTGGGGGAAGAGAGCAAGGATCAAACAAAGGTGAACAGTGATAATCAAGGACGAGAGTCAAGTAAAACCCTATTATGATCATCATCAAGTCATGCTCATCCAACTATTTGGATTGACAATATGAAATTTGTATCTTTTGTGTCTATTGAGTTCTACACGAGACTGTCTCTAGTAATATTTAAATCAATTAAATTATTTCTAATGCATTAACAAAAATGGGCTTATTATTTTGCCATCCTGTCAATACAAACATATAGGAGTATTGACATATGAGATATGAGGGGGTATATGTGGTCGATACTACAACAACAACAACAACAACAACAACACAATAACAACAACAAAAGATTCATATGAGATATGAGGGGGTATATGTGGTCGATACTACAACAACAACAACACAATAACAACAACAAAAGATTCATATGAGATATGAGGGGGTATATGTGGTCGATGTTAAAAAATATTCATATTGATGAAAATAACAAATATATATCCAATAAAGGGTACTAATTAATCCGTTTAATTCATAAATCAACATAGAAAAAGAATATGTCATACAGACAATATAAAACACATAATATAACAATGTAGCATATGATCAATAATTGTAAGAAACATTCAATTATGTTTAAACTGGTTATCATTTGCAAAATAAATGGTTAAGATAATGCTTACAAGCTGCACACTACCATTTCAAAATCTAAGTTTAGTCTATTGCAATCACAAGATCTTATCTTTTTTAGTGGGTAAAAACATCACAAAAGTCCTACTTGATCATCTTTCTTTCTTTTCACCAAATAGATGGCCCACATAACTATCATAGCTGCCTGCCGTGCGCCTAGGTGCCCAAACCACCTAAAGCAGCTACATATTGCATGTGCAATGCAATCCCACATATAAAACACCTAAGCTGTTGCACATGTGCCACCAATATCACTTTCTAGAAAACTGACCAAGATCATCCTTAGTTGGGAAATGTTGTAAATATCTCCGATGTTGCTATATATTATATAGGGTCATTTGTATTTTGTGCTTTACAGATTATGAGACCATTTTTTGTTTTCTTCTTATAACTACAAGAGAATTTCTTTCCTCAGAATGCAGAGGTGGAATTTCTTCCCATGATGCGCAAACAACCATCACTTGGAAATTCATCAGACACTAATGGTGTGACTTACCAGCCGAATAAGTTGTCTGAGAAAATAGTGAAGTGCCTTATCTGTATTTTTCTAAGATTAGTAAGGACATCACGGTCAATGGATATTGAAAAATCAGGAAACTTGTCCAAGTCATCCAACTTACTGTTTAAATCAGGAAGCTTTCAGGTTGATGGCAATTCAATATCAAAGGGAAGAACTTCATTTCAAAGGGAAATAAGGCACCACGATCCATATGGAATTTTTGAGATTGAAGACTCTCTTTCCAGAGATATTGGTCCGTACAAGAATCTTGTCAAATTTTCCCCCGGTCCTTCAGATCACAAGGAATTTTCTTGTTCTCTCTCTCTAATGAAGAAGCTAAGGTATGTTGCATCACTCTATTTCAAAGATGGAACCATATATATTTTATACTGCAAAAAAGATATCTTATAATTCAGATCTACCTGACTAATAATGTGCAAAAGTGTTCTTGATCGATAGGAATATTGAACACACATGTTTATAAACATATTTATATTTTTATTATAATGCTGAGTCTATAACTTAGTTGTTCAATACATCCAAAACTCATTAATAGAATACCACTTTTATTATTTATTTTGTTTGAGGAAGGTGTAATGCCAATTCCAGTCTAAACTATTATTGCAGTGTTTTAAGCAGGAGCCTTCAGGATGTGGACTTGAGAAATTTGACGGACGGAGAAAAATTAGCCTTTTGGATCAATGCTCATAATATTTGCATGATGCATGTACAATATTTTACTTCACTAGGTTTTTTTAAGGTATCTCATCAATCCTGATTAATTCATGAATATTCTTTCATTTTGCAGGGTTTTATAGAGGTTGGGATGCCTTCAGACCCAGAAATGGTTCAAGGAATCGAAAATATGGTACAGTCGCTTTTCAGAGTGCATGTTAATGAATTTTTAAAATTTTAAGATCTAAAGAATCTAAGTGAATCTTGTAATCAGGCAATACTGGATATAGGAGGTAACAAACTTAGTGCCCTAATGATCAAGCACCTTCTAAGATGGCCATCAAATTCTAATGAGGTATGTTTAAGTCTAAATCTATTAAAAAACTATTTTGTTGAAGGTTTTGATATGCATTATTGCACAGGAAAGAAAAGGTGTCAAAGAAAAATTGCCAGAACATTATGAATTGGGACACTCAGACCTGAATGTTGTATTTGCATTATGTTCTGGCTACAAACCTTCTCCAGCTGTAAGTTATTGTTTAGGTTTGAATTGATATAAGTTCGTTTTAGCAAATCAAATTTAATAATAATCAAGTGTGTTGGAGCTCATTTCATTCACATGCCTTGCAACCGGCATATATGCTCTTAGCACCCTGTCACATTTGTTGTTATTTTAGAATTACAAATAGGAAAATGCATGAGTTATTGCTCAGGACCATTTTATGCTTTGCTGATTATGGCATGCTTCAATGTTGGTGTTTTTATGGATATTCAGGTAATGAATTGAAAAGCTTTTGTTCAGGTCAAGATATACACAGCCGATGGTGTGACCAGTGAATTGGAAAAATCTAAATTGGACTATTTGCAAGCTTCAATAGTAGTCACCACTACAAAAAGAATTATGATCCCACATTTCCTAGTCTCAAGCATGCACGGGTTTGCTGCAGACTTGGACTCTTTAGTTCCCTGGATTATCAATCAGCTTCCAACTTCTTGGCCTTAAGGAAGTCCATGCTGGAGTGCTTGAAAGGACATACGCCTGGGAGGATATCTCTTGCAGTGGATGTAATTCCTAGTGTCTCTGAGATTCAGTATCTTCTGCCCATGTGAGTTGATATAATATTACATTTTTTCTTGTGAAATTTGGAAAATGTAATGAAAATGTGACCAATTAAATCGTATATTCTGAAACTGATAGGTTCATGTATGGTTTCGGAGTATACATGTGGATCTGTATATATGAGCAAGTTTCCAAGTTTATTCTACTTACAAGCTTTGTAAATTGTAATATGAATGAGCTCGATGCTTAACATCATGTTAGCATCAGTTGATTTCTGTCGTGTAAACTGAATCTCTCTTAGGTTGCTGTGGGCTATAATATATATACGATAAGGTTGACAAAACAACAACAAACACCATTAACTGGATAGCGGGAGAAATGCGATGGTAACGTGTCATCGTGCTGCAATTGTATTCGCCGTGGACCCGTATGCCACGGGACTCGAGCCGTTTACTCGGCATACAAGGCGTCTCGAGTTTTTTTTTTCATCAGTGAAGAGCCTCTAATATAATTAGAGAGGTCTTTACTCGTATTTAGTAATTTATTTTTATTTTTATTTTTTAAGATATATTATATATATTTAGGGTTTAAAATTTTAAAATTTAGAGTTGGATTATAGTGAATTTAAGCCAATAAAATTTTTCGTTTAAGTTTAGTCTTCTTTTTTTGATTATAATATTCTAGATTAAAAATTTTAATCTTCATGGATATAATATATCTATTTATAATTTTAAATTTTTAAATTTAAAAATTAAATTATAATGGCTTTAAGTTAATAAAATTTTTATTTTAGGTTCAGTTTTTTTTTGAGAAGATATATATTTAAGATTTATATAGAGAAATATTCATTTTTAAAAATAAAATAAAAAATTGGTTAATTTCATGGGAGACGTAGTTTGTTTTTTCTAAAAAATAAAATTATATATATATAACATTGACATTATATTATTGGTTAATTTCTGATTTATTCTCTCAGAAAATGTGTTATTTATTATCATAAAGCAAACAACATCAGTAATGCAGAATTAGCAGTCCGTTTAGCTCATGACAATAGTTGTTTTAGATATCAACTTTTCGAAACGATAAGTTATTTTTCATCGATAATGAAAGTAAATTTGAAAGTGTATGTGATGATCTATTTAGACAATTTATTTTTTTAGGTCCGTTATCCATTTGAGAGAATATGAAATTATTATTCTAAATTTGTTTAGCTACATCCGAGATAGTAATTCCCATATTTTATTTTCTCCGTGTTGACTTTGAGACGGATTGGTGAGAATCACTTTTTACCACTTTGAATCATCATAATAGAAGAGTCAAATGTGCCAAACGAACTAAGTAGGATAAACAAATTGGACAAGCTAAAATGATCGACTAGGTTGTATATTTGTCAGGCTCATTGAGCAACGGAAACAAAAATTCCTTCTACTTTTAACCCTGATTTATCTCCTTTTATATTATCTTGACCGGATTGTATAAAATATCTAAGATGAATATAATCATTTTTTTACAACAATGGTAAAGTGAGCCAGAGAGATTAATTAGACTTGATGACCTAAGTGGGTTGGGAACTAGGACTTGCAAAGTTGTAAGGAAGGATCAGTTGGGTTAAAAGTCAGATGAGTTTGATGAATTGGGTCAAATTAGCCAACTAGACAAGCTAATCAAACCAATGAAGTAAGTCCTGGTGATGATGATGAGGTTGGATGACTTATATGGACCAATTAAGGTCGAACTATTATGACCCGAAGGGAACCATTCCTATAGAAAGCATACCCTCCTTGTTTATGATAACATTCATTAATGCATTGAAATCAAAGAATTTCTAAAAAAGTCAAAAGATCGATTAAGTCATCACATGAGAAGAAGATATTTTTCTCCGACTTCACCGAGAGTCAATCTTTATCTATTTCTATAAGCTATCATGTGATGATCGACTAAGTTATGTTTTGAGATCAACATTATAATCAAAGAACGGCAATTTACCAAAGGGCGTACGCAACAATCGGTAATTACCAACGGGCGCACCATGGTTTTATTTTCACCAAAGGGCGCACTCATTATAGTGAACTTCCTCTTATACCCCTCATGTTATCTATTGCCTTTCTCTTTCTCTCTCAGTAATAAATTCTGAGACGTCAGCACATGCAACGTGACTTAATTACTGACTTTTATTTTAAAATAATATCTAATGGAATCGGCGCTAAATTAAAAAACGTAAGGTAAAAATTAAAAAAAAATTTCACTTTAAAAATTTCTCATCCAACGTGATTTAAAAATATAAATAAATAATTTTTATTTTTATTAATAGAAATTAATATATTAAATAATATTTAATAAATATATTAATATATAAAAAGTTTTTGAAACAAACTGTTGGATTTAAAAATATAAATAAATAATTTTATATTTGATTAATAGAAATTAATATATTAAATAATATTTAATAAATATATTAATGTATACATGTGTTTTGAAAAAACTGACCGTGGTAGATTTCAGGCCCACGCTGTGCCTGAAATATTTTTATTTCAGGCCCAGCGTGGGCCTGAAATTTTTTATTTCAGACCCAGCGTGGGCCTGAAATTTTTTATTTCAGGCCCACGTTGGGCCTGAAATCTTTTGATTCAGGCCCGACGTGAACTCAAATTTTTTTTTATTTAAAAAATATATTAATATATAAAAAAACCTATCAAAACACTTAATTTTAGATTCAAACGTAGGGCCTGAAGTCATCCCAGGAGGGTTTGAAGTCAAATAACTTCAGATCCTATAAATAATTAATTTAATAAATAATAATTAAATATAAAAAATTTTTAGTGAGGGCCTGAAGTCATCAGTGACTTCAGGCCCTCTATTTGAAAAATTTTCCCTTAGGCCTGAAGTCATCCGACTTCAGGCCCAAGGAGGGCCTGAAGTCTGATGACTTCAGGCCCTCCAACATTAAATATATAAAAATAATAAAAACTTTTTTTAAAAAAAGGTATAATATATAATTACATAATAATAAAATGTTATAGGAGTGGTTTAGGTATATCAGTGAGTTTTGAGCAAAACTCACTGATGGACCTACCATATTTGGAATTCTGAAAACTCATTATCAGTAGACAGGGTTGAGCTAGGAGATGAGATTTTGGGTGCCGAAACCTCTAATCTTGCCGTATCACCAATGCTATAGCAGTGGTTTAGGTATATCAGTGAGTTTTGAGCAAAACTCACTGATGGACCTACCATATTTGGAATTCTGAAAACTCTATATCAATAGACAGGGTTGAGCTAGGAGATGAGATTTTGGGTGCCGAAACCTCTAATATTGCTGTATCACCAATGCTATAGAAGTGGTTTAGGTATATCAGTGAGTTTTGAGCAAAACTCACTGATGGACCTACCATATTTGGAATTCTGAAAACTCTATATCAGTAGACAGGGTTGAGCTAGGAGATGAGATTTTGGGTGCCGAAACCTCTAATCTTGCAGTATCACCAATGCTATAGGAGTGGTTTAGGTATATCAGTGAGTTTTGAGCAAAACTCACTGATGGACCTACCATATTTGGAATTCTGAAAACTCTATATCAGTAGACAGGGTTGAGCTAGGAGATGAGATTTTGGGTGCCGAAACCTCTAATCTTGCTGTATCACCAATGCTATAGGAGTGGTTTAGGTATATCAGTGAGTTTTGAGCAAAACTCACTGATATACCTAAACCACTCCTATAGCATTGGTGATACAGCAAGATTAGAGGTTTCGGCACCCAAAATCTCATCTCCTAGCTCAACCCTGTCTACTGATAATGAGTTTTCAGAATTCCAAATATGGTAGGTCCATCAGTGAGTTTTGCTCAAAACTCACTGATATACCTAAACCACTCCTATAGCATTGGTGATACAGCAAGATTAGAGGTTTCGGCACCCAAAATCTCATCTCCTAGCTCAACCCTGTCTACTGATATAGAGTTTTCAGAATTCCAAATATGATAGGTCCATCAGTGAGTTTTGCTCAAAACTCACTGATATACCTAAACCACTCCTATAGCATTGGTGATACAGCAAGATTAGAGGTTTCGGCACCCAAAATCTCATCTCCTAGCTCAACCCTGTCTACTGATATAGAGTTTTCAGAATTCCAAATATGGTAGGTCCATCAATGAGTTTTGCTCAAAACTCACTGATATACCTAAACCACTTCTATAGCATTGGTGATACTGCAAGATTAGAGGTTTCGGCACCCAAAATCTCATCTCCTAGCTCAACCCTGTCTACTGATATAGAGTTTTCAGAATTCCAAATATGGTAGGTCCATCAGTGAGTTTTGCTCAAAACTCATTGATATACCTAAACCACTTCTATAGCATTGGTGATACAGCAAGATTAGAGGTTTCGGCACCCAAAATCTCATCTCCTAGCTCAACCCTGTCTATTGATATAGAGTTTTCAGAATTCCAAATATGGTAGGTCCATCAGTGAGTTTTGCTCAAAACTCACTGATATACCTAAACCACTGCTATAGCATTGGTGATACGGTAAGATTAGAGGTTTCGGCACCCAAAATCTCATCTCCTAGCTCAACCCTGTCTACTGATAATGAGTTTTCAGAATTCCAAATATGGTAGGTCCATCAGTGAGTTTTGCTCAAAACTCACTGATATACCTAAACCACTCCTATAACATTTTATTATTATGTAATTATATATTATACCTTTTTTTTAAAAAAGTTTTTATTATTTTTATATATTTAATGTTGGAGGGCCTGAAGTCATCAGACTTCAGGCCCTCCTTGGGCCTGAAGTCGGATGACTTCAGGCCTAAGGGAAAATTTTTCAGATAGAGGGCCTGAAGTCACTGATGACTTCAGGCCCTCACTAAAAATTTTTTATTTTAAAAATATTTTTTATATTTAATTATTATTTATTAAATTAATTATTTATAGGATCTGAAGTTATTTGACTTCAAACCCTCCTGGGATGACTTCAGGCCCTGCGTTTGAATCTAAAATTAACTGTTTTGATAGGTTTTTTTATATATTAATATATTTTTTAAATAGAAAAAAAATTTGAGTTCACGTCGGGCCTAAATCAAAAGATTTCAGGCCCAACGTGGGCCTGAAATAAAAAATTTCAGGCCCACGCTGGGTCTGAAATAAAAAATTTCAGGCCCACGCTGGGCCTGAAATAAAAATATTTCAGGCCCAGCGTGGGCCTGAAAGCTACCACGGTCAGTTTTTTCAAAACATTTGTATACATTAATATATTTATTAAATATTATTTAATATATTAATTTCTATTAATCAAATATAAAATCATTTATTTATATTTTTAAATCCAACAGTTTGTTTCCAAAAACTTTTTATACATTAATATATTTATTAAATATTATTTAATATATTAATTTCTATTAATAAAAATTAAAATTATTTATTTATATTTTTAAATCACGTTGGATGAGAAATTTTTAAAGTGAAATATTTTTTTAATTTTTACCTTACGTTTTTTAATTTAGCGCCGATTCCATTAGATATTATTTTAAAATAAAAGTCAGTAATTAAGTCACGTTGCATGTGCTGACGTCTCAGAATTTATTACTGAGAGAGAAAGAGAAAGGCAATAGATAACATGAGGGGTATAAGAGGAAGTTCACTATAATGAGTGCGCCCTTTGGTGAAAATAAAACCATGGTGCGCCCGTTGGTAATTACCGATTGTTGCGTAGAATGATACCTACTAAGGCTGCGTTTGGTGAGGGATAATCCATCCTGTAATGTAATCAAGATTACATTACAAGTTGGATTCCTTTGTTTGGAATAATTTTTAAATTGTAATGTAATAAATCTCAATTACAAAAGTGGTTCAAGATTTATAATCTCAATTACAAAACTAAAACTATGTAATCCGATTACATTCCCTACCCTCTATTCCTGAAACCTATCGGTAGAACCTTCCGCGGCCATGGCCTCGCCGGCCGGTCGCCGGTCGGCCGGGTCGGGTCGCCGGCCGGCAGCGATCGTCGGTCGCCGACCGACCGACGGCGGTCGTTGGTCGCCAACAATGGTCGTCGGTCGTCGTTATCGGTCGTCAGCCGCCAATCTTTAATTACATTACAGGATGGATTACCCCTCACTAAACGCAGCCATAATGTTTATCAAAGATTACATACAAACTCGTTACCAAACATAGTAATGTAATATTAATTACATTATATTACATTACAGATTTGATTACATTACAAACTCGATTACATTAACCCTTACCAAACGCAGCTTAAGGGTGTATAAGACTGTGATAATAATAAGTGCTAAAATTTATTAATAATATAAAATAATATCAACAAAATGTTTAACTTATGATGATGGCATAATTAGACCCACGTTAATTATCGTAATTGGAGTCATGCTAATAAAATGAGAAAATACATAAAAGTTGTTCCATGTAATGGGGAAAATACATAAAAGTTATGAATGCTCGCTAACAAAACCGTAGAGTATCTTTGAGGAAGATTTTCTTTGTGATCTTAATTATCCAAATGTCGAAAATCGTATTAACTTTATGAATTTATAAGTCGAAGGAAAAGTAGAGGATGAGCACACAAGTTTAAAGTGAGGTAAGAAAAGATGTTCATGATATCGTATTAGCTAGAGATGACAACAACAAATCTCTATAGATTATAGTTTTTATATTCTTTTAGCATTTAGGCATCATTAATCGTTTCTCATTATTCTTTCGTTCCCTTTTCAAATACCTTCACACTTCTGTATGTTTCCTTTTTTACAATATATATATATATATATATATATATATATATATATATATATATATATATATATATATATATATATATATATATATATATTCCTCTCTTATTTTATACTAGAATCAATATAAAGACAATAAAGGACTTCTAATGCACCATGCATCATACATTAAGTAATATTAATCATTGCATATGAACCTAAGTTTATATTAATCACCAATTAAAAGATGCATAATATATATTTTCAATCTTAATTCTCATATAAAATTCACATTATGAAGTAATATTAATCATTTACCTTCCATTAACTTAATTATATATAATGCAATTTATTATTTTTAGATATTATTTTATTCTTATTTTTTGAAAATAATTATGTAATTATATATAATCTATTCATCTATTTATTCACGCATAAAAAAATCTATAACACCCCATTTGACAAAAGTTTTTAAGTAATTGAATTGAATTGAATTCCATCAAGAATTGAATTCCAGCAAGAATTGAATTCAATTTTTATGTTTGGAATGAGTCGGTAAACAAAGAATTGAATTGTTTGGAATGAGTCTAAAACTAAATGAATTTGATTGTTTTTACTATTTTACCTTTCATTGATAGTTTAAGAATCAAACATTATATTATGTGAGATTATTTTAGTATTTTCATTTGTTGGAATTCAATTCTCACACCAAATCACACCTATTTGAGATGAAATTGAATTCCTTAGTTTTGTTGAATTTCAATTCGTATGAGAATTCAATTCTTTCACTTAAGTTACTTCCAAATCATAAAATGAATGGAATTGAATTTCATGGGTTTCTAAACAAGATGTAACAAATCAACTGATATAATTCAAAAACTTTTATATACAATAAAAGTTTTGAGTATCGATAGTTTATATTGTGATCCACACGAACTCATATCTATAAATAAGTACAATATCAAAATAACTCAAATACTCAAAATGACATCTAATAAAAATAATAACATAAAGTCATTCTACGGTCCAAGAGCTGACGTTCTTTAATCTCATGTCATACAATAGGAAATTTATATGCTTTGTCATAGAGTACCCCAAAATATACCATCTGATGAGTAATTGTTATTATAAGGCAAACTCTACTAGATAATACAAATATAGCTGATCCTCTCAATTATTATCAAAATCTAATACACAATTACACAAAAGTTTTTCTGGAATCTAGATAATACTCTCTAACGGCCAATAAGTTTGAGGATGAAAATCAACACTCATCAATCTCTACTTGAGCTTATGAAAATTTGATTCGCAAGTCCCCGTTCAAGTAAATTTAATTCCGTATTTGAGTTAACCAGGTGAAAAATGTAGCAATGCCAAAAAAATCCTCCAATAAATCTCCAATAATATGAATCTCTTGCACTAACTTTGGCCGTTTCCATTTGACGCTTGCTTCAATTTTTTAGAGGTCTACTAAAGGAGGTCCTTCATTATTTTAAATATCTTGGTTATAATTTTTTTAGAGGTCTTCAATTTTATAATTTTCATATGATTTTGTAGAATACCATGAGGTAGAATTACTTGCAGTTGTGGTTAGGGCAATAGCTGTAGTTGTAGCTGTAGTTAGGGTTGTGATTGTGGTAGTGACCATGATAGTGGTCGTAAACTTAAGTGAGCTTTTGTTACTTAGAGGCACCTACAAAATTAATCAGCATTATCGACGGAAATTACTGACGGAATTTCGTCGATAAATACGTTTACCGACGGTATTCTGACGAAATTTTCACCGTCAGTGTAAAATCTGTCAGTAAGAAATTGCTGATGAAAATTTCGTATAGTCGGTAAATTTTTTGACAGAATTTTTATTCCATCGGAAAATACGACCGACGGAATCGTATTTTTCGTCAGAAATTTTCGACGGAATTAGTCGTTTCCTTCGAATATTTTTGACGGAAACTACAAATTTTCGTCGGAATTTTCGACGAAATCGCTGTTTCCGTCGAAAAATTCCAACGAAATTAGCCATTTTCGTCGGAATTTTCCAAGGGGAATTGTGATTCCGTTGGAAAAACATTTTCGATATTTTCTGACGGAAATCAATTTCCATCGATATTCCAAAAAATATTTCATGATTTAATTTGTATTTGGGATTACCATATACACAATTTTCAATCACAGCATACAAACGAGAAATAAGATATCCACTACATTCAAAACACATCCAACACATATAAAACAATATACAAACAATATAAAACACATCCAATACATTCAAAGCTACTAAACACATTTGAACATAGGTAAAACATCCACACATATATCAAAACACACATAATCTCATCTAAACACATACAAAACATATCTAATACATTCAAAGTTACCAAATACGTCCAAATATAGACAAAACATCCACACACATATAAAAGCACACATAAACTCTAAATACATAAACTAAATTACCTAAACACAAATTCCAACTATAGACAAAACATCTAAAGTATGTAAATATGAATTCCAACTATAAAAATAACTTACAAATAAATATAGATGTCTCCCACTAACCGTTCATAATAAGATCCATATAAAAACTTGCAAAAGTTAACATATAATAGATTATAATCAGAATGATATATATAAATGTCTCATAGTATATTTTATATGAACTGAAGTAAATTTTACAAATGAATATAGATGTCTCACAGTATATTTTACATTAACTATATAACTAATTTAATTATTGTTGCAACAAGAAAACTCTTCAAAACTGTATTATAAATCACAACCATTACACAACTTATATAGCTTGTGGCCTGTAAAACCCTAATGGCACAAGATAGACTGAAAAGACCTAACTACCCCTCACATCCTCACAACACTCCCCCTCAAGTTGAACATATATATCAAACATGTTTAACTTGCTACGGGCAGTATTAAACACAGCTTGGGGTATAGCTTTTGTAAACATATCAGCAAGTTAATCTTCAGATTTTACATAGGGCAAGCATAACTCTCCAGAATCAAGTCTCTCTCGAATAAAGTGGCGATCAATCTCGATGTGTTTGGTCCGGTCATGTTGAACTCGATTATTTGCAATATTGATTGCAGCTTTATTATCGCAGTACAGCCTGAGAGGTAATTCAGCCTTTAACCCCATGTCTTCTAATAAAAAACTCAACCATAACATTTCTGCAAGACCATGTGCCATGGCTCGATATTCTGCTTCCGCACTGGACCGTGCACAAACACTTTGTTTCTTACTTCTCCAAGTTACCAAGTTTCCTCCTAAAAAGGTGCAATAGCCAGAAGTGGATCTTCTATCATCTCTAGAACCAGCCCAATCAGCATCAGAATAGCATTCTACCTTCAGATTACCACCTCCCTTAAACAACAAGCCTTTTCCGGGACATGACTTTAAGTACCTCAAAATCCTGTCAACGACCTTCATATGGATAGTTTTAGGAGCATGCATGTACTGACTTACTACACTAACAACATAGGTAATGTCAGGTCTAGTCATAGACAAATAGAGTAATTTTCCAACCAACCTTTGGTACGTTCCCTTTTCCAGATTTGTAAGATCTTCCCCGTTAGAACTAGTAAGATCATGACTTACTTCTATAGGTGTCGATGCTGGCCGACAACCCAACTTCCCTGTCTCCTTGAGCAAATCCAACACATATTTTCTCTGACATATATAAATTCCCTCATGAGATCGAGCAACTTCAATACCAAGAAAGTACCTCAATAGTCCAAGGTCTTTAATCTCAAATTCTGATATTAACTTGGACTTAAGAGTCTGGATTTCAATCTCATCATCTCCTGTAATTATCATATCATCAACATAAACCAAAAGAATAGTAATTCTGTCCTCTTTCATTTTCACAAAGAGTGTATGATCAGCATTCCCTTGTTTAAAGCCAAACAATATCATGGCTTTGCAGAACCTATCAAACCATGCTCTAGGAGATTGTTTAAGTCCATACAAAGCTTTTATCAGCCTGCAAACCTTCCCTTTTGTTTCGATTCCAGGAGGTGGTAACATGTAGACTTCTTCGTGAAGGTTGCCATTCAAAAAGGCATTTTTCACATCTAGCTGAAATAGTGGCCAATCATACTGAGAAGCAAGAGAAAGAATCACTCTGACTGATTTGAGATTTGCAACTGGAGCAAAGGTCTCCAAGTAATCCACCCCATATGTTTGGGTGAATCCCTTGGCAACAAGTCTGGCTTTATATCTGACCACTTCACCCTCTGAGTTATACTTGATAGCATAGACCCATTTAGAGCCAACCAAGTTCTTCCCCTTTGGGGGATCTACTAATTCCCAAGTACCATTTTTATTAAGAGCATCCACTTCTTCATTCATTGCCTCCAACCACCTTGAGTCCCTTACAGCTTCATAATAAGAAGAAGGTATGACATGATTTGATAGCTGTGAAATAAAAGCATGATATGAAGAAGATAAACGAGAATAAGACACATGGTTAGAAATAGGATGTTGAGTACATGACCTGACCCCCTTTCTAACCGCAATTGGAAGATTCATCTCATTCATATTCAGGGGTGCAGTAGGTTCAACAGGATTAGGAGCCAGATCATCCGATTCAGCTAGCCGATTAGTAGTAGGTCCTTGCTTATGTCTTCGTCGCTTGTAAGTAATAATTTCTTGTGAAGCCTGCGAGCCCAGTAATGAAGCATCATCTTGTTTATTTTCCATGACATCCAGTGAAATAGGAATAGGAGAAGGAACCACTCGAGGTACAAGGGAAGAGGTAAGATTCTCCCCCTGAGGACGAGTCTGGGGAGCATAATAGGACTCAGACTCAAAAAAGGTAACATCCTTCAAGACATATCTTGTCCTAGTAATAGGATCAAAGCACTTGTAGCCTTTCTGGCAGGTAGAATACCCTAGAAAGATTCCCCGTATAGAGCGGGATCAAGCTTAGAGGACTTGGGACCAAGAACATGAATAAAACAAAGGGAGCCAAATACCCGAGGTGTAAGGGAAAATAGCATTGTGTCAGGACGAAGAATAGTGAGTGGACACCGATACCCTAAACCTTTTGATGGTAGACGATTAATGATATAGGCGGCTGCAAGGATAGCATCAGCCCAGAAATATTTGGGTAATTGGTGCTGAAATAATAGTGCACGGGCTGTTTCAAGGATATGACGATTTTTCCTTTCTGCCACTCCATTCTGCTGTGGTGTGTAAGGACAAGATGACTCATGAAGAATTCCTAAATCCTCAAGAAAGATATTTAGAGATTGTGTAAAGTATTCCCGTGCATTATCAGATCGAAGAGTTTTCACTTTTGTGTGGAATTGAGTTTCAACCATTCTACAATAATGTTGAATGAGTCGAGGAACTTCATCTCTGCCTTTCATCAAGTAAAGCCATGTACAGTGAGTGTAATCATCAATAAAAGATATAAAGTATCGATAGCCATCCAAAGAAGGCACAGGAGAGGGACCCCACACATCTGAATGGACAAGGTCAAACGGAGACGAACTTTTATTCATGGACTCAGAAAAATGAGTTCTACAATGTTTGGATAACTGACAAACTTCACATTGAAGAGACTCAAGAGAAACAGTAGAGAAGAGATTAGGAAATAAGACCTTTAAGGACCGAAAAGATAAATGTCCCAAACGAGAATGCCATAACAAGATTTCTTGACGCTTATTTTCTGAACACTGGGCTGTAGACTTCAGAGCAGATGTTGTTCCAAGATGATAGTAATAAAGACCTTCTACTTCACGGCCAGTCCTAATCGTTTGCTTGGTCTCGAGATCCTGAAAGACACAATGATCAGGGAAAAAGGTTACCGAGCAGTGTAGTTGTTTAGTAATACTACTAACAGAAAGTAAATTTAGAGAAATGGAAGGGACATGAAGTGTAGAGGATAGGATAAAGTGATCTGCCAGTTGTATGAAACCTTTACCAGCGACAGTGGCTTTGGTGCCATCAGCAATAGTCACTTTATCCTGCCCAGAAGACAAAGAGTAGGAAATAAAGGAATTAGCAAGATTTGTCATATGATCTGTAGCTCCGGAGTCAATAACCCAGGGGCTATAAGATCTTGACCCAGCCATACTTAACTCAGGGCCACAAATACCTGTGTGCGCTTGAGACAAATTGGTGGAGTCAGAGGATGAAGTCTGAAGCTGTGATAAGATGCGCTGAAGATTGGCAATATCAGTAGATAATAACTTAATGTTCGAAGGTACCGAGGAATCAATAGTCTCCCCATCTACTAAATTTTGGGCAGCAATGTTTCCACGACTAGGAGTCTTCTTGTCACTGTTTTTGAATTTTTCTGGTTTTTTTTCTGGATATTTCTCCCAACAGAAATCTGAATCATGATTAGTTCTCTTGCAGTGCCGGCAAAATTTTCCACCTCTTCCTTTTGTTCCCCCAGACTTGAGCTTGTTAGAAGAACCGGCAAAAGCAGATGTCTCCCCAATTGGAGTGCTTGCTGCAGAGTTATTATCTTTGCTGTTCATGGTCTTTCTCCTGCCTTCCTCACTCAGAATTTTATAGTAGACTTGTTCTAGGGAGGGAGTAGGATCAAGACTAAGAATTTGCCCTTTTAAACTTTCAAACTCTGCATGAAGTCCATCAAGAAACTTAATGATTCTGTCCTTCTCCAGAAGTTTCAAATATCTCTGATGATCATCAGTAGAAATCCAATTGTCCATCCTGTAGTAGTCAAACTCATCCCATAGCCCCTTTAGAGCAGCAAAATAATTTGTGACAGACATAGACCCTTGCTCAAGTTTAAAAATTTGACTACTTATCTGATAAGTACGCAGCATATCATGTTTGCGTCCATACATCTGCTCCAGTGTCCTCCACATATCGACAGCTGTTCTATTATGAAGAATGACCTGTTTGATGCCAGAGCTAACAGAATTAAGTATCCAGGTCATTACCAGAATATTGTCACGCCTCCAAGTACGAAAGCTAGGGTCCTTTTCATCTGGTTTCACTCTAGTACCATGAAGAATATCAAGTCTATCATGGCCTTCTACATAAAGTTCAACAGCAACTGCCCACGATGCATAATTTGTCTCGGTCAATTTTTCCGAGGTTATTTGAAGGCCAGTTCCTCCCGATCCCGTCATTGTGAAAATTGGTTGTACTTGTCCAGAAGACGCCAAAGGATCTATAGACATCATAGAACTTTCTTCGGACGTGTCTACCATATCAATTCACAAGTAGGAAGAGACTTTATCTGTTTTGGCCAGTAATGAGAAATAAATAAAAAATAAAGGGTGCTGGAAAAAACAGACTTTATCTGTTTTGCTCTGGAATTAACACAAAGCTGCTCTGGAATGCTCTGGAATTAAAACAGGGCTGCTCTGCAATTAAAAAAAAACTTGCCGCCGCGAGAAGAAGACTTCGCGACCCAAGAAGTAGCCTTCGCGAGGATTAAAACAGGGCTGCTCCAGTTGCAGACGCCGCAAGTAGTAGCCTTCGCGAGGAAGAAGCGAGGAAGAAGACGCTGCGAAGACGAGGAAGAAGACGCCGCGAGAAGAAGATACCTGGGCTCGCGCGTCGCGAGGGAGAAGCAGCGCGAGAAGAAGGCTGCTCTGGAATAAAAAGGCCTGCCGCCGCGAGAAGAAGCCTTCGCGAGAAGAAGACCTCTGGGCTCGCGCGTCGCGAGAGAAGACGCCACGCCTCGATGAAGAGGCCTGGGCTCGATCGCGCGAGAAGCAGCCTTCGCGAGGGAGAAGCAGCGAGAGAAGACGCCACGCCTCGATGAAGACTTCTGGGAAAGTCGCGCGTCGCGAGGGAAGATCGCGCGAGAAGCAGCCTTCGCAGAAGACGCCTTCGCGATGGAGAAGCAGCGCGAGGAAGAAGACGCCGCAAGAGAAACACCACCTGGACTCGCGAAGCCTGCCTGCCGAGAGGGAGGGAGCGTCGGGAAGACAAAGACAAGCCGAGAGCGTCGGGCAGACAAAGACAAGAGAGAGGAAGGGGCGGCGCCGTATAGGGTAAAGTTTAGGGTTTTGAAGAACTTCGCTCTGATACCATGTTGCAACAAGAAAACTCTTCAAAACTGTATTATAAATCACAACCATTACACAACTTATATAGCTTGTGGCCTGTAAAACCCTAATGGCACAAGATAGACTGAAAAGACCTAACTACCCCTCACATCCTCACAACAATTATAATTAAAAAATACCTGAATTAAATATCAGAGTGGTTGGAGATAAACAAAATATCATAGAGAACCCCTGAAATAAAAATCAAATCAATATATTAGTAAACTATATAAATAGAATAAATATATTTGCAAGGTTTAATATATGAAAAAAATACACATCCAACGATACATTATTCATTAATTAAAAAATTAATATGTAATTGAACATACCTCAAAAAAACTTAATCAGCTGAGTAAGAGGGCTCCGGAGTGTCCTGTGATGGTAGACGAGGCAAATAAGCTAGGAGGGATTGCATATGAGTCATGAGTTCTCTATTTTCTGCAACAAGTTTCTGATGCTCCTCATCTCTCCTTGCTTCATTAGTGGTCCTCGTCGCTTCGTTAGTGACCCTTCTCTCCTTCTCAGCGGTCATCCATTTCACCATCTCTCCTTGCATTGATTGAACTTGAGTGCGCAGGTCTCGATTTTCTTCTAATATTCTGTGCATCTCACTAGAATAAGATGAACGGTAACTGGAATGACCCCTCGGCGTCCTCAAGCGATCATCAAATTTGGCCTGAGAGCCAAGGCCGTAGATGGTAGAGTTCTTTGTCCGTCCACCGACAATATCATAATATATGTCATTAAGTACATCGGTGGATAGAGATTGTACTCTCTCCCTCTACTGCAGGCTGAGATGCCTGAGCGACTCTCTCAGTGATTTTCGCCTGTATTGTAAAATATAACATGATTAAAAAGTAATTCGATGACAAGTACTAAAGGAAAGCAAAATAAAAACTAAGTAATGTTTTTACATGGATGGACGTAGAATGAGAATCAACGAATGTGTCATCTTTTTTCTTGTGGGTCTTCATAAAGACCTCCATACTGGTGGACGGTCGAGCTAGCTCTTGTTTCTGTATATAAATATATATTAGGCAAATATTATACAAGTATGGTAATAAATGAAAATTGTACTTTGTGCCAACATTAAATTAAACTCACTAAATCAAGAGCATGCTTTACCATAGATTTGGAACTAGACGTATGTCAAGCAGTTCCGGTACTCGGGCCACCTGGCTCGGTGTTTCTATTAGCTCGAGCCTTATCAACATTTTCTTTCCACCTCTGTTTAGCCCAAGTGGCCATCCATGCACTTCATATCTCCTTAGAAATATACGTTGATTTTATGCCCTTTTGTATGACATAATAGAGGCAGTCTTTATAAAGCTTGTCACAATAATAGGGTTGATCAATGATTAGATGAGGCACTACATTTGCCCATTTGAGTTGCTATCGAGAATTCAAGTTGGTCTCGGTGTCACCTAGATGAATAACTTCATCATTTAGAAGTACACGTAGTTAAGAAATTTGATAAATTTCTGCATTATTCTGTTTATATGATTTCTAGATCTCTTTTCTTATATTGTCATCGAATAGGATACCTCATGGTGTGTAAAAATTACATACCCGGGGTGTGACGTGAGCACAAGGATTTCTTACTTTGCAAATCATTACTTTCAATATCTAAATCACTAAGTCTATGCCCAATCTTGTGTCTCAATCTATGTCAAATTTAGGCTGCGTTTGGTTAGGGATAATGTAATCCATTTTGTAATGTAATTGAGTTATAATATAATCCAGATTACATGTTGTTGGCCTTGTAATCCAGATTACAACATTTTACTAGCTTTTGTAATGCAGATTATATTACATTACAATTTTAAAACTGTACCAAATAATGTAATCAATCTTGTAATGTAATCTTGATTATATTACAAGGTTGATTACCCCTTATCAAATGTAGCCTTAGTGTTTAATCCGTTTCAAATCCTATGCCTAAACCTGTATATGAAAATCTCAACTTTGTCATTGAGAATGCAAGACTTGATAAACTCACAAGCAACTCACACATACACAGAGAGCCGGGGGTTATAGTACAGCAGAAGGATGAGTAGTTGTCATCTTAGGTATCCCCGATTTGATCCCCAATTATGACAATTTTTGTAATAATTTTTCCTCCAAATGGGGCGTGAATCCTGGGATGCTAGACTTCGAAACCTCATCCATCGCGAGTGCTTTCCGATTTACCCTGGCAGTCGACGGGAAACTTTCATGGAACTAGACTAGTCACCCGAGGTTGGACTTACCAATCTTGTTAATCAATTTTTTTTCATACGCACATAGAGAAAATAAAGAAGGAAAGTGGGAGACAGACGAAAAGGAATTGGGAGAGAACCAACAGCATCGACTGGCTAATAAGTAGGATTGAACCATTAGTTTAAAATCGAACCGATACAATTCAAATTGAATAAATCGAGATTTTGTCGACCTAACCTGGAATCGATTCAATTCAAATTGAACAAATTGAGATTTTGTCGGCAGTCAAAATTTTCAACAAAAATTTATCAATAGCTGAGAATATTTCGATTAATTGGATTTTAAACTTAATTAATCAAATTTTATACGACTAATCACACAACATGATCTTGTCTTCATGTGACACGGTCATGTCTCCACGCGATACAATCATGTCTCTACACGATATGATTGTGTTAGGAGATATAACCAGACCATATGACATGCTGATGTAATATCGATTTATTGAGTTTAATCGAATTAGAAATTTAAAAATCAACTCGCCTCCAGAGGCCCATGCTTGCTTGAAAAACGAGCAGCATCTCAAATGTATGACAGACAATTTGAAACTTATACACATACATCTCAACACATATATAGCACAACCGTACTCGGTTAACATTTACACAATCACAATCATAAGAAATAAAGATAAACAACCACACAGTTAAATAATATACCTAATAAATAATAAACATAATAAATAAAATTTCGTAAACTAAATGCAGCAAATCAAAAGTCCCACGGAAATAAATAAATACACATCCATAGAAAAGTCAAATATCATCTATAATGAAAACAAAACTAAAACGACACCAATATGATAAGATTACTATGAAAGTATGAAAACGATAAAATACTCAAGCAAGAGATTGACAGGTGAATCCTCTCCTAGCGCACGAGACACAGCTATCAACTACCTGAAACAAATGAAAAAAACGAGGGGTGGTCAGTCCGGATGGACTCTGCGGATATAAGAATATATAAATGCATGGTATATAAAAAAATATAAAACAAACATATAGAAACAAAGGTATACAGTCTATGGAATAAAGAACATAAATCAAATGCATAAACATACCTGAAAATCAATGTAACACGCAAGAGCATGATCAAAAACACTCATAATACCTCAATAAATTGCTCGTACTGCTGAGCAGATCCAGATCATATAATAAATGCAAATCAGAATCGTATATACATGCCAATCAAATGCAACAATCATAGCTCAAACAAATGTAGAAATACATACAAAATGCATAATACATAATATGCACATGATGCAATAACCTGCTCTGTACACACACCAACTATTGCTACATTTGGTATGTCGGGTGGACAATATACAAGCACCAAAAACTTGTGCTTATGCAAAAAAGCCATAATAACAGTGGCTATGTATGTGTAGCCAAATACCAATGGCTATAAAACCCCAAAAAAACCTGTGGAGACCTTTAACACCTGGGGGTATCAACTGTCTATACACAACTCTAACTAAGCGTGACACAACAGAAAATATGATCAACGAATCATCTTAACAACAAGTGAGTCAGTGGTCGTCAGCATGCAAACAATGCTATAGTGCATGTCACTAATATGTACAACCTCAATCAAATCAAAATCATACAATCAATACGATACATATGCGTTTAATCAATACTAAAACATATAACTAATCTACTGGGTAGGGTATATCTAATGCCAACCAAATCCTAGATAGATCAAATGATAGTTTTAAAGTACACACATATAAGTGGTACTCTTTAGATCAGAAACCAAGAGTTGAAACTGTATAATTGAGAATTCTGGATTACTACTCAAAGGTCAAGCAAAAATAAGTATCAAGCAGGAAAAATAAGTAGAATAAATTTAAAGTAAATCAATCTACTAGATAATAAAATAACCATGCATTTAAGATAAATGATTCTATAGAAATTAAGTAAGAAATACCCGCCTTGTAATGCAGTGTCTATCCGAAAAAATCTCCCACAATCAACAAATGAATTCTATCAAAAGCCTATATCAAGGACAAAGTGTAGTTATTTATACAATTATAAAATAGCTAAACTACATATAAATAAAATTAGGATAAAACCTAATTAAACATTTGTTTAATTAAATCTTAGACACCAAGGAGTTCCTCCTTAACCTAATTTATGGAATTAGGTTATAAGGTTAAACACCCAATTTAACTCAAGGAACTACTCCGAATCCAAACCCATTGGCCAGTCCCAACCCTAGAGGGTTAACGGTAAGGCCCCACAACATTAAGTGAGATTACATTAGTCCCTATAGGGTATCAAAAAGATTTCAGATCAGTTTCCAAGATTGTACATGTACAAAGATTGATAACACTACAATAGGGAAATCAAAACTGCAAGCTACTCCGTGCAAACTTTTTGCAAACCTTAAAAAAATTTTTGGTTTGAAATTTTTTTTGTGCTGAATACTATAATCCAAAAGGGAAGACTAAACCCTAGGGGTAATCACAATCAAAAAATAAATAAAATAAAATAAAATGAAAAATAAAGAAAAAAATCAATTACACTAGGTTTGCATGAGTTTGTGCGATAAGGTCCTTAGCATAAAATTTCTGTATATATATATATATATATATATTGAAAATTAAGCTTTTCTTCAAATAATTCATAAAGAATCCATCTCGCACCCATTTTTCCTTGTAAACCTTTTAGAAATTTTGAAAAAATTTTCAAAATTTTCTATAAGGTTATTTCTATTTTAATCCTTATTTATGGTATTTTATTTGCCATAGTTTATATTCTCCCCTATTAACAAAAATTTGGTTCTCCAAATTTCACCATTAAACCATAACCGATACTAACAACTCATAAGCAGTAAAACTACTAACGACAACTGACAATACACACCTTAGATAAATGCATATATATAAACTAAAAATTACCAAGGAATACCGATCCATTGGTCTGCTGTGCCTCCTCCCTAGTAACAGTATAACCTCGGTCCAACTCTGGAACTGATGGTGACATCGTCTGAACAGGCTGCGGCTGAATCATTTGAACTGCGGCGGCCGCATATGTTGAGGAGATGGAAGTCTGACCGACTGCTGAGGTTGATAAACTGTTGCTTCGATTATCTACTAAAGCTGATAAACTGTAGCTTCGACCATCTGCGAGGCTAATAAAATGAAGGTTGGTAGGCTGGGTACGGCTGATGATGAGACCCCATTATGGAATACTAGGATTCCACTAGTGTGGAGATGTGCTCATGCCTAGACATATAGTAGATCTAAACATACTGTTTGCTGCCATTAGTGTACTGTTTGCTGCCCCGACCACCTCTTTGTGGTCTCTACTGTCCTGATCAATTGCCCTGAGTAGGGACCACCGCAGTCTCATGTTGTGTCCTAAGCTCACAATCTCTACTCTGATGCCTTGGTAGCTTACATAGTAACATACATCCTGACCTACTGGACACTCGGCCTTAGCATGTTCTCTAGATCCACACTGAAAATAATGAAATCTATCTTTGTTTACTCCCAGCCCGCTGAGAGGAACAGGAAGGTCCTGCTACTCGCCCTATCTTCTGGGAATGGGAATCCGCCTAGGGGTACTCTATGAACTTTGATTCCACTACGCTTCTGTCTGGTACTCTGCTATCGCTGAGTCCGTGTTGTCTCCTGAGCCAATTGCTTACCCTTCTTTTTCTCCCTGTAAACCCTCAGTTGGGTCATCTCGATAAGAAGGGCCTGGTCCAGTGCCTCTCGATAGGATGTCATGCCCAAACTAGCCATCCGCACCTGAATACCCGGCAAGTCCCTGAGTAAACTATTGCATCCGCTCCCGTTCGTCTGCAATAAGCTGCGGGCAGTGCTCAACTAACCGGTTGAACTCTACATTATCCTACATCAACGTATGGTCCCCTTGTATGAGACTCAAAAACTCTCGTCGTCTTGCCATCCGATATACGGCCGAAAAGTATTGACTCTCAAATGCGTCACGGAAAGCAGCCTAGGTGATGTGCTGCTGCCAATGACCGCACTCTACATAGCCCACCAGGTGGTGGCCTCATCGAGTAGGTGATATACTGTAAGCTTTGCCCTCTCCCAATCCGTGCATGTTATATAACAGAAAGTACCCTTCATGGTTTCAATCCAAGAGTGGGCTACAGACGGATCTGATCCTCTATGAAATAAGGTGAACCAGTCCTTCATGGATGCTGCTAAAGCAGGGATTCGTGATCTGTCTAAAGTGTAGCCCATAGGGGTGGCAGGTACCACAGGCGATACTACTGGAAGAGCCATCGCAAATACCATGGGTGGTACGATTGACCACACTGCGGGAGGAACGGTGGGGAGTACTGGGGTAGCTGCCACAGGTGGAATCGAAAAGCCTACTATAGCGGATACCACTGGTGGAACAATAGTAATCACGGGAGTAGGTGTTGGTGCTTGGATGGCTAGAGAAGGGGGGGGGGTGAATGTAGCCAGACACTAATTTCTTGCTCTTTTAGGTTTTCTGCACTTGAAGGTTAGCAACAGCAGCGGAAACAATACAAAACAGAGAAACAAAATTGCAGAACCTAAAACCCTAAACTAAGCACAAGCTCAAGACGCTAACAAGGAGGATTTACAAGGTTCGGAGATAACTTGCCCATACTCCATGGCGTGCTCGTGAGGTGGGTTATCCCTTGATCGTCGACAAATCAAGCCCCGGGAAATCCGGATAAAATAACACCTCCTTCTCGGTGGAGTAACCTCTCCACAGCGTTTCAACAGAATGATGCAATTAAGCACAGAGAAACACAAGGAAGCTTACAAAGCACTTAGGATAGAAAGAACACAAGAACTCTTCACCGAGCTCCACCCAGCACAACTCTCACGCAAGAACTCCTTGCTCTTCGTGTCTGCTTGCTGATGGACTTGCCAAGCTCTCTACCTTCTTCCAAGCACTCAAGTTTGCAGTGTCTTCAAAAATGATGCTCAAGTGTTGCTTCAAGGATCAGAGTTATCGCTCAAAGAGATGGATCAATCCTTGCAGAGACTTCTTCGCCACCAGCTCTTAAGCCTCTGCCCAACAACTCAGGTCACAGGCGCGCCTCTGCAGCTCCCAGCTGCTCACGCACCTCTGCAGCTCCCAGCTGCTCACCAGCTCGTCTGCAACAGCCTCAGCTACTCCTGACCTCTTCTGGACTCCCTGCTCTCTTCAGTCAAGTCCAGGTCAGCTCGTCAGCTTCCCAGCCGTTGCCAGTAGCGCCAGCGTCCGTTGAAACCTGAAAACAGAATACATCGAAACCTGATCCATGGGAAAGCCCCCAGTTGACTCTCCTCCAATGTTTGAATCCTCTTGTATCACCTGCACACTTAGCAGAAGCCTAGCAAAGCGTATCGTAAAGAAATCAGTAGTATATCAGTGTATCAGACGAGAAAATAGACGCGATCAGAAACTTCTGACAACATATTTGAATTAAAGTCAGCTTTTGATCGGTCACCGGACTGATCAGAGAGGACCCTGATCGATCACCGAACTGATCAGGATAGGCCCAGTCCGATCAGGCTCCAGCCTGATCGGTCCCCAGTGAGAAAACTGGGATCGCGACTTCTCGTGATCGATCACCAAATCAATCCCAGGTCGTGGATCGGTCACCAGAGCGATCCACCCCTTTGCTGAGGGGTTTTCCATCTTAGCAGGCCAAACCTACTGATCGGTCACCTGACCGATCAGGGTGTTCGCTGATCGGTCTGGTGACCGATCAGGCCACTCCCTGACCGATCAGGCTCCAGCCTGATCGGTCATAGTGAGGAGCTCGCGATGTTTGATCGGTCCAGCAGACCGATCAAGAGTTTCTCCCCAAGGCTACTGACCTCTCCCTGATCGTTCACCAGAACGATCAGGAGCTCAACAAAAACCTTTCTGTTCTCTCCTTGATCGGTCACCAGACCGATCGGCCTCCTCTGGATCGGTCACCAGACCGATCCACAACCGGAGTTCCTGCCAATCTCCCTGATCAGTCACCAGACCGATCCAGAGACTTCCAATTCAACCCTAAGTCAAGAGAACGAGCTCTCTAGCCCTCTCTGACTCGTGCTCAGTCCCCCGGACCAAGACTCCGTGCCCAGCTTCACTCACCGGGACTTCATTCAACCTAGCTTCACTCACTAGGACCTGGCTTCACTCACCAGGGTTTCGGTCACCCGGCTTTACTCACCGGGACCCGGCTTCACTCACCGGGATTTCATTCACCTGGCTTCACTCACCAGGACCCGACTTCACTCACCGGGATTTCAACCTAGCTTCACTCACTAGGATTTCAATCACCTGGCTTCACTCACCAAGACCCGGCTTCACTCACCGAGATTTCAACATAGCTTCACTCACTAGGATTTCAATCACCCGACTTCACTCACCAGGACCCGGCTTCACTCACCAGGACCCGGCTTCACTCACCGGGATTTCAACCTAGCTTCACTCACTAGGATTTCAATCACCTGGCTTCACTCACCAGGATTTCAGTCAACCTATCTTCCCAAGCTAGGACCTGGCTTCACTCACCAGAGTTTCATCCAACCTAGCTTCCCAAGATAGAACCTGGCTTCACTCACCAGGGTTTCATCCAACCTAGCTTCCCAAGTTAGGACCTGACTTCACTCACCAGGATTTCACCTAGTCTCACTAGGTATGCCTAGTCCCACTAGGTCTTTTCCACTTCACCTAGTCCCACTAGGTGTGCCTAGTCCCACTAGGTCTTTTCCCATGCCAGCGTGCGATCTCCCAATCCACCTGGACTTAATCCGAATTCATTCAACCAAACTTAAATCGTTGTCAACACCAAAACAACAATCGGGCTAGACTGCATCAACAATCTCTCCTTTTTTGTTGTTTGACAATCCCGATTTAAGTTTAGGTATTAGATCAATTGAAGTCCATTCAATTATCGTAAGGGAATCAAGATCCTCCCCCTACAATATCATAGCCCTAAACTTAATCAACCATTTTCTCCCTCTTTGTCAAACATCGAAAAGGGTATGGTTATTAAGTTTAAACATACCTCCCCCTTAACCGAGGGTCTCTCCCCAAAATGATCAAAGGATAATTTTTGAATTGTATATGAGAGCCATATACCATAAATGTATCATGGCAACACAGTATATGCATCATACGACGATAAGTGTGAATTGCACATGAAAACATATACAGAATTATACCATGGCCAAACATGTATATGTTTCATATGACAAGTAAGGAATGCAGCTGTATCTGACACATAATCCTGATTGGTCTCCGTGATCGATCAGGTTCGTTGATTATTCGATACAGAAATATTTCTTATTAGTCTAGGGAGCAATCAGATTTCAGAAAAATTTTTGAAACTCTGATACGTTCCTGATCAGACTGCATTAACACTTTGCATTCCACAACAGGGGCGTAGACTCCATACGATATTTCAGAAAAATTTCTGAAACATGATCAAGGAACAAGAGTCATGATTCAAACAACACTTTCGTATGAATTTTGAAAATTCTAACATGGGTTTGTATTGAAGCAGTATTAGGTTTTGTTCCAAGTATCTTAACCATCATCCTAATACTCAGTTCGATTGATAATTCATCAAATTTGATGATGGGGGATCGATCGGATGATCGGACAGAGGAGTTTTTGGATCAATCAGGAGTTCCTTGATCAGAATTGGTCTGATCGGTCCACCGACCGATCAGGACTCACCAGACCGATCAGGGTGAGTCCTGATCGGTCGGTGGACCGATCAGGTCTGATACAGAAGGTTTGTCGATTTCAGAAACAGAATTTCAGAAACTCTGATAGGTTTCCTTAGTTTGTTTCAACTCTCAACCACTCCTAATACAATTAGAGTTAATCCCTTTGATCCTAAGAAGGGTTTCCCTTAACCAACATGTATTTTCCCACATCAACAAAGAAAAACATTAAAAGAAAAAGATGTTTAACATCTTAAGAACATACATGTTTTCACCTAGTATCATGTTTGTACCAGCACCAATGGATGATCAAGCATGTTCCAAGTAATGTCTTGGAATGATCAGGTTTGAATCAAAATGTTCCAAGTATGATCATGTTTATTCCAAACAATCTTGATAATCCAAATAGTATTAGGCATATGAAAACATATCAGGTTAGATATCAGTCAAGTGGGAGATCAAACAAGTCATGGAACCTTAGTTTGATACAAAGAAAGCATTAACCCTAGACCTTAAGCTCATGTTCTTGTCTATCAAAGCCTTATGAGTGATCAGTTCAAATAAAACACTGAGGAAGTTGAGAAGTAATGTGTTCATCTTGTTCTTAACCGAAATTTTCATGCCATAGATTAATATTAATAACACATACATTAAAGTCATTGTTGGTGCAGGAAGCACCATATCGAACATTGTTTTGATATTGGCAAAGGATTCAAAGTTAAGTTTATTTGTGATCTAATAAAGTTACTCAAGTGTGCAGAGACAAAGTCCTAGCGAAGGACTGCTAGGCACCTGGCGAAGGAATACCAGGAAATAAAGCCCTAGCGAAGGACTGCTAGGCACCTGGCGAAGGAATGCTAGGCAACTAGCGAAGGGCTGCTAGTCACCAAGCCCTAGCGAAGGACTGCTAGGCAACTAGCGAAGGGCTGCTAGTCACCAAGTCCTAGCGAAGGACTGCTAGGCAACTAGCGAAGGGCTGCTAGTCACCAAGACCTAGCGAAGGACTGCTAGGCACCAGGCGAAGGACAGCTTGGTATCCAAGACCTGGCGAAGGACCGCTAGGCAAAAGTCCAACCGGAGGAGCCGATTGGCATCAGGTACATTCTCCCGAGAGGAGTAGGTGAGGACACGTTCCCCGTCGAGGGAACAGTAGGCGTCGGTTCGACCTAGGGTTCCATTTTGGAGACCCAAAGTCAGAACCAAGACAACTAAGGCTGTATAAACTAACATCTTGTTGATTTATAGTGTTTTGGACTAACCCTGGATGTAGGACCGAAGGAACGAGTGTCTGCAGCTCAGAGAGCCTCAAATGAGTGAGGCAACAGCTGACCAAGGCGCCCGGAGTGTCCCGGGCGCCCCCAAGGTGAAAACAAAACACATAATGCAAAGGAAGGCTTCGACAGTTCATGTTCGGGGCGCCCCATGCTCCCGGGCGCCCCCACTGCTCCCGGGCGCCCCCAGCGCTCCGGGCGCCTCCAGGTCAAGTAGTTGAAGCAGCACCAGCAAAGCCAAGAGGATAAGATTCTGACCCGGTCAATCCGGGCGCCCCCAGCGTTCCGGGCGCCTCGGTCAAAGCTTGATCCCGAGTTTTAAGGAATCAGAACTGACCGAGAAGGAAGTGGATCGACCGACACGTGGGGGGGTGGGGGCGCCCCCGACGTTCCGGGCGCCCCCAGGTGCTATAAAAGGACCCTCGAACCAAGGCTTCGCACAACGAATTCTTTCAACGCTTCTACGCTCTTCGGCTTCCACGCTCTGCTCCGGCAACCTCCCGACTCAAGATACAAGCGCCGACGACATCCTACTGCTCCGAAAAAAGTAATCTACATCGGACGTCGGTAAAAAGAAGAGCTCAATTTTAGTACTGTACTTAAATTGTAATTCCATTTCTGTAATTGTTTTTTACACGATTATAGTATTGCCCGCAGTAAACGGTCAGCGACCGTGGGCCTTGGAGTAGGAGTCGACCTAGGCTCCGAACCAAGTAAAAATATCTGTGTTTGCGTGTTTTTGTTTTTAATCTTCCGCTACGCATTCTCTTTTCAAATCCGAACGCTTTTCGATATTCATCCCCCCTCTATCGGTTCTCTCGATCCAACAGTCATGACATACTCAACTAGGTTCATCTCCAAGACATGCTTGTATCAAATTAGTATCAAAATATGATCACATTTACAAAACATGCTTATATCAAATTATTATCAACGCATGGTCAGATTTCCAAATTTCGATCAGTTTGTATGTTTATAACATGTTTGTTCCAACTAATTGAAATCAATTCCATAATCCTAATTCCTCATTCTATTGATAATTCATGGATTGGATTGGAAAATTCATAGATCCAAGTGTATATCAAGTTCATGGTTCCAACCAATTTGAGATCAGGTTTGTATCACAATTTCAAAGCAGGTATGCATACAATCATTTGAACAGAAAATTCATAAACATTGATAGCACACATGATGAATGTATATTGCTATTTGGTAAAGATGAACTAGACAGTTTCTTCTTTGTTTTGGAAGCAAACTTGATCATGGAAGAACTTTAATACTAAACTAGATTATACTTAAGCATGATTAAGCACTTTGACACATGAATTCCATAGCAATCACTAGCCAAAGGATTACATTGTTATAAGAACAAAAACAATGGGGATCAAATTATCTAATGTGAATTTTCAATACTAATTATGTGGATGACAATTTTTTCCTGACCATGGATTTGGAGCACCCATTATCAACAACCCATGTTGATAGAATGCTCCCCCTCAATCAATGCTATATAATTCTAAAGATAGAGGTTTTAGGTACCTAAATTTTGGGACTTAATGCATCAACAATGAGGGACTTAGGCACCCATGCCTTAGTCATTTTCTTTCTAACCTTTTGAACCCTAGAATTATTTCGTGATCTAAAATGGGTTCTAGTCATTAAAGATATGACACTAGGTTCTTTAGGTTGGTAACCTAGACCAACCCTATTGTAAGCCACCTTTTGTGAGTTTAAGATCATATCTAGGGTTTTGGAGCTTGTTGAAAATTTCTCAAGAATATTCTTGAGATTTTCAATTTCACCCTTCAAACCCTTATTTTCATCCTCAAGATTTTTAACATGCAAGTCATCAAATACCTCATCCTTAGAGGTTTTCAATTCCTCTACTTCTAATCTTAATGATTTAACCTTATTCTTAGATTTTTTGAGTAGACTAGTTAAGCATGCTATTGTTCTATAACACTTGTCTAACTCGGGAGAGATTACCTCTTCATCATCCGAATATGATAAAGGCGCGGTTGAGGAGTTCCTTGATTCGTTATCACTTTCTTCTCTCGAGTCCTCTAGTGCCATGAATGCCACGTGACAGTGGGTCTTCTCCTCCTCCTTTTTCTTCTTCTTTTTGTCACCTGCCACTAAAGCAAACCCTTTCTCCCTTGGGCTTTGGTTAGAGATCTCATATAGTTCCATTTCACAAAATAGATCTTCTAACTTAACAATTGATAAGTCCTTGGAAACCTTGTAAGCATCCACCATGGATGACCACAAGGCATTCCTAGGAAATGATTTATGGACATACCTCACAAGATCTCGATTTTCTACCTTTTCACTAATGGAGTGTAGACCATTCAAGATATCCTTGAATTTTCCATGGAGTTCACTTACCTTTTCATTCTCTTCCATGGAAAGGTTTTGAAGTTGGCCGAGAAGGAGGTCCTTCTTGGCACTTCGGGTATCTTGAGTGCCTTCATGGAGCTCAATGATTTTGTTCCAAAAGTCTTTGGCACTTGTGAAAGGACCTACCTTGATCAACTCCTCCTTGGTCATCCCACATTGCAAAGTGACCACGGCTTTGGCATCGGCTTCTCCCTTCCGAATGTGTTCGGCCGACCACCTTGAGAACTCGAGCTCTTTTCCTTCGTCATCCTTTGGAGGGATGAAACCCTCCTTCACAGCAAACCACATGCTGATGTTGGTTTTGAGATAAAACTCCATTCTTGATCTCCAATATGGAAAATCAGTCCCATCCAAGAATGGAGGTATGTTTGTGCTCAACCCTTCTCTTCCCATTGCCATCTTGCAGACTCTCGGGTGTTAATCCGTTTGAGCAGAGCCCCAAGCTCTGATACCACTTGTTTGTGCTTGGATGGCTAGAGAGGGAGGGGGGGGTGAATGTAGCCAGACACTAATTTTTTGCTCTTTTAGGTTTTTTGCACTTGAAGGTTAGCAACAGTAGCAAACAATACAAAACAGAGAAACAGAATTGCAGAACCTAAAACCCTAAACTAAGCACAAGCTCAAGACGTTAACAAGGAGGATTTACAAGGTTCGGGGATAACTTGCCCTTACTCCTTGGCGTGCCCGTGAGGTGGGCAATCCCTTGATCATCGGCAGATCAAGCCCCGGGAAATCCGGATAAAATAACACCTCCTTCTCGGTGGAGTAACCTCTCCACAGCGTTTCAACAGAATGATGCAATTAAGCACAGAGAAACACAAGGAAGCTTACAAAGCACTTAGGACAGAAAGAACACAAGAACTCTTCACCGAGCTCCACCCAGCACAACTCTCACGCAAGAACTCCCTGCTCTTCGTGTCTGCTTGCTGATGGACTTGCCAAGCTCTCTACCTTCTTCCAAGCACTCAAGTTTGCAGTGTCTTCAAAAATGATGCTCAAGTGTTGCTTCAAGGATCAGAGTTATCGCTCAAAGAGATGGATCAATCCTTGCAGAGACTTCTTCGCCACCAGCTCTTAAGCCTCTGCCCAACAACTCAGGTCACAGGCGTGCCTCTGCAGCTCCCAGCTGCTCACGCACCTCTGCAGCTCCCAGCTGCTCACCAGCTCGTCTGCAACAGCCTCAGCTACTCCTGACCTCTTCTGGACTCCCTGCTCTCTTCAGTCAAGTCCAGGTCAGCTCGTCATCTTCCCAGCCGTTGCCAGTAGCGCCAGCGTCCGTTGAAACCTGAAAACAGAATACATCGAAACCTGATCCATGGGAAAGCCCCCAGTTGACTCTCCTCCAATGTTTGAATCCTCCTGTATCACCTGCACACTTAGCAGAAGCTTAGCAAAGCGTATCGTAAAGAAATCAGTAGTATATCAGTGTATCAGACGAGAAAATAGACGCGATCAGAAACTTCTGACAGCATATTTGAATTAAAGTCAGCTTTTGATCGGTCACCGGACTGATCAGAGAGGACCCTGATCGGTCACCGGACCGATCAGGATAGGCCCAGTCCGATCAGGCTCCAGCCTGATCGGTCCCCAGTGAGAAAACTGGGATCGCGACTTCTCGTGATCGATCACCAGATCGATCCCAGGTTGTGGATCGGTCACCAGACCGATCCACCCCTTTGCTGAGGGTTTTTCCATCTTAGCAGGCCGAACCTACTGATCGGTCACCTGACCGATCAGGGTGTTCCCTGATCGGTCTGGTGACCGATCAGGCCACTCCCTGACCGATCAGGCTCAGCCTGATCGGTTATAGTGAGGAGCTCGCGATGTTTGATCAGTCTAGCAAACCGATCAAGAGTTTCTCCCCAAGGTTACTGATCTCTCCCTGATCGTTCACCAGAACGATCAGGAGCTCAACAAAAACCTTTCTGTTCTCTCCCTGATCGGTCACCAGACCGATCAGCCTCCTCTGGATCGGTCACCAGACCGATCCACAACCGGAGTTCGTGCCAATCTCCCTGATCGGTCACTAGACCGATCCAGAGACTTCCAATTCAACCCTAAGTCAAGAGAACGAGCTCCCTAGCCCTCTCTGACTCGTGCTCAGTCCCCCGGACCAAGACTCCGTGCCCAGCTTCACTCACCGGGACTTCATTCAACCAAGCTTCACTCACTAGGACCTGGCTTCACTCACCAGGGGTTCGGTCACCCGGCTTTACTCACTGGGACCCGGCTTCACTCACCGGGATTTCATTCACCTGGCTTCACTCACCAAGACCTGGCTTCACTCACCGGGATTTCAACCTAGCTTCACTAACTAGGATTTCAATCACCTGACTTCACTCACCAGGACCCGGCTTCACTCACCGGGATTTCAACCTAGCTTCACTCACTAGGATTTCAATCACCTCGCTTCACTCACTAGGACCCGGCTTAACTCACCGGGATTTCAACCTAGCTTCACTCACTAGGATTTCAATCACCTGGCTTCACTCACAAGGATTTCAGTTAACCTATCTTCCCAAGCTAGGACCTGGCTTCACTCACCAGGGTTTCATCCAACCTAGCTTCCCAAGCTAGGACCTGGTTTCACTCACCAGGATTTCACCTAGTCCCACTAGGTGTGCCTAGTCCCACTAGGTCTTTTCCACTTCACCTAGTCCCATTAGGTGTGCCTAGTCCCACTAGGTCTTTTCCCATGCCAGCGTGCAATCTCCCGATCCACCTGGACTTAACCGAATTCATTCAACCAAACATAAATCGTTGTCAACACCAAAACAACAATCGGGCCAGACTGCATCAACAGTAGGTTTAGGGACATCGCAAACATCGTAAAACTGACACTTCGATAATCCACCAAAAATAACTCCATAAAATCCATCGATACCCAAATTAACTCGCAAATATCGCTCTAATACCAAATAATTGTTACGCTCCCAGAGGCCCATGCTTGCTCGAAAAATGGGTAACATATCCTCTGTACGGCGAACAATCTGAAATTTATACACATACATCTTAACACATATATAGCACAACCACACTCAGCTGGCATTCACACAATCACAACCATAAGAAATAAAGATATATAACCACATAGTTAAATAATATGCCTACTAAATAATAAACATAACAAATAAAACTCCGTAAACTAAATGCAACAAATCTAAAGTCCCACGAACATAAATAAATATACGTCCATAGAAAAGTCAAATACAATTTATAATGAAAATAAAACTAAAGCGACGCCAATACGATAAGATTACTATAAAAGTATGAAAATGATAAAAATACTCAAACAAGGGACTGGCAGGTGGATCTTCTCTTAAAGACACGAGATACAACTATCAACTACCTGCAATAAAAGGAAAAGACAAGGGGTGGTGAGTCTGGGCGAATCTACGGGTATAAGAATAGATAAATGCATGATATATAAAAGGATAAAACAAGCATATAGAAATAAAGATATACAGTTTCTGGAATAAAGAATATAAATCAAATGCATAAATATACCTGAAAATCAATGTAACACGCAAGGGAACGATCAAAAACCCCTCAAAATATCTCAATAAACTACTCATACTGCTGAGCAGATCAAGATCATATAATAAATGCAAATCATAATCGTATATGCATGTCAATCAAATACAACAATCATAACTCAAATAAATACAACAAACACAAGCAAAATGCACAATGCATAATATGCACATGATGCAATGACCTATTCTGTATACACACCAACTATTGCTACATTGGGTAGGTCGGGTGGACAAGATATAAACACCAAAAACTTGTGCCTATGCCGAAAAGCCATAATACTTATGGCTACGTATGCGCAGCCAAATACCTGTGGCTATAAAACCCCAAAAATACCTATGGGGACCACTAACACCTTTTGGGTATCAACTGTTTGCACACAACTCTAACTGAGCGTGGCACAATAGAAAATATGATCGACGACTCATCTCAACAACATGTGAGCCAGTGATCATTAGTATGCAATCAATGCTATGATGCATGCCACTAATATGCACAACCTCAATCAAATCAAAACCCTGCAATCAATACGATACACATTCGTTCAATCAATACCAAAACATGCAACTAATCTACTAGGTAGGGTAAATCTAATGCCAACCAAATCCTAGGTCAAATGATAGTTTTAAAGTACACGAATACAAGCGGTATTCTTGAAATCAGAAACCAAGAGTTATGACTGTATAATTGAACATTTTGGATTATCACTCAAAGGTTAAACATGAATAAGTATCAAGTAAAAAAAAATAAGCAGAATAGATTTAAGGTAAATTAACCTACTTAGATAATAAAATAACCATGTATATAAGATGAACGATTTTACAGAAATTAAATAAGAAGTACCCGCCACGTAATGCAGTGTCTATCCGGAAGAACCTCCTAGGATCAACGAACAAATCCGATCAAAGTCCTGTATCAAGGATAAAGTGTAGTTATTTATACAATTATAAAATAGCTAAACTACATATAAACAAAATTAGGAAAAGACCTAATTATAACATTCGTTTAATTAAATCTTAGACACCAAGCAGTTCCTTCTTAACCTAATTTATTGAAATTAGATTATAAAGTTAAACACCCAATTTAAACCAAGGAACTATCCAAATTCAAACCCATTGGCCCAATCCCAACCCTAGAAGGTTTAGGGTAAGGTTCCATAACATTACATGAGATTACATTAGTCCCTATAGGGCATCAAAAAGATTTCAAATCAGTTTCCAAGATTGTACGTGTACAAAGATTGATAACACTACAACAGGGAAATCAAACACTGCAAGCACAATCATTGCCAATTCTATACACTAAAACAAACCCTACAACCAATGAACTTCCACACTTCAGAACTACTTCCAACCATGCTAAGCAACCTACACCAAATTTCACAGGAAGTCTTCCAAAGTAGAACTTGCACAACGACCTAAAACCAAACAGAAGCTCACGACAACAATTACAAATCCAACAGAATTTCTACCCACACACTTCACGAACACCAAACTTATAAACTTATATTACCACACTAACTACAACCCAGGTAGAACCCACGACATTGACACATGATCACTACTGCAAACCAATCAGAATTATCCCCACATTCCTAATTAATAACAGCAACAACCCTACTATAAATCATGATTTCTCTATATCATTAAATCTAATTGGAATTCAATCAACCACATGCATTCTCAATCAAAATTGTTGTCTTACCCAATAGCCGACTGTCCTTCTCCAGCAGTGGTGAGTGGGCTCTGGATCGGGAGCACGGAACGGTGAAGAGATCCAAGAGTGGATCAATCGACGATGGTTCCCTGACAGCCGTCGTCACTGATTCGACGTCAAGCGAAGGGATCAGAGACGAAGAAGATCAGGAGATGGGGCGACAATTGCCATCAGCGATGATGAGGAGAAGAAGATCGGGCGGCGACGTGGGTGTGGAGAAGAGGAGTGATTGGCCGAAAAGATGAGGGATCATGAGAGTCGAAGAGGGAGTTGATTGCGAGGAGGGCTGCTATTTCTCCACTCATGCGATGAGAGAGGGGATGAAGGGTCGGTGGTGTCTTAGAGCACGGTAAGAAAGAAAAGGAACGTTGATATATATATATATATATATATATATATATATATATATATATATATATATATATATATATATATATAGAGAGAGAGAGAGAGAGAGAGAGAGAGAGAGAGAGAGAGAATTGATCTGCTGTGGAATGCGCGGTGCGGACCACAGCGCTAGACCGATCAGGCAACTGCTTGATCGGTCACGCAGGCGCTGTCGACGGTTTGTCAAACACCATCGGCGACCTTCGGCCGTCGCCCCCGAACAAAACTATAACCCAGGGGGTGAGCGATAAATCCTAAGGGGTACGGTGAACCCGTCAGCATTGGATAACGCCTGATCGGTCAGGTTGACCAATCAGGCGGTGCCTGATTGGTCTGATCGGTCTCATTGATCGATCAGTCACCTGCCTGATCGGTCAACATGACCGATCAGGCAGTGCCACGTACGCGGTCCGCAGCAGATCAAAATCGTATATATATATATATATATATATATATATATATATATATATATATATATAAATTAAGTTTTTATTCAAATAATTCATAAATAGTCCATCTCTAAAATGAAAAAAAATAATTTTTTTATAAAATTATTTCAATTTTAATCTTTATTTATGATATTTTATTTGTTGTAGTTTACAAATTATCTATATTTTATTTTAAAAATGAATTTTTAAAATAACCAAATGTATAAATTAGATGATTATTTCTATTTATTGAATGATTGGAAAAAAGCCAACTGTAGGAGTGCATAGCTAACAAACTAAGGGGGTGTTTGATTTAAGGGAATAAAGGTAGGGAATAGGAATGAAATTAAATTATTACCATAGTTAATATTTGGATTACAGTAATGGGAATACAAATCAGGGAATGAATCATTATTATTCAGCAATGACTCATTCCCGTGTCTCCTGTTGATGCAGTCTGGCTCTGATTGTTGTTTTGGTGTTGACACCGATTTAAGTTTAGGTTGATGATTATGATGATTATGTTTAAGTCTTGATCGAGGATTAGACATGGTTTGGAAAATCCTAACCTGGAGGGTTAAGTGTTGAAAATCCTAGTCTGGAGGGCTAGGTGTTGGAAAAGTCCTAATTCGGAAGGATTGGGTGAAAAGTCCTAGCTTGGAGGGCTAGGTGAAAAGTCCTAACTTGGAGGGTTAGGTGCAAATTCCCATCCTGGAGAATTAGGTGAAAAGTCCTGGCTTGAAGGGTCAGGTGCCTAGCTTGGAGGGCTAGGTTTAGAAAGTCCTAATCCGGAAGAGTTGGGTGAAAAGTCCTAGCTTGGAGGGCTAGGTGAAAAGTCCTAGCTTGGAGGGCTAGGTGAAAAGTCCTAACTTGGAGGGTTAGATGCAAATTCCCAACTTGGAGGGTTAGATGAAAAATCCTTAGCTTGGAGGGCTAAGGTGGAAGAGAACTTAGCTTGGAGGGCTAAGTTTAAGTCCCTGGATCGGTCTGGTGATCGGTCTGGTGATCAGTCAGGGAAGCTGGCACGCTGCCCTGTTGTGGATCGGTCTGGTGACTGATCCAGCAACGACTGATCGGTCTGGTGACCGATCAGGGAGCACACAGTGAGGTTGGGAACCTACTGTACTGCTCCTAATCGATCCGGTGACCGATCAGGGAGTGCGTGTTTCACCCACTGCTTGGCTCCTGATCGGTCTGGTGACCGATCAGGGAGCAAACAAGTGAGGTTGAGTTCCCCTGCTGATCTGCACCTGATCGGTCTGGTGACCGATCAGGATCACTGTGCAGATTGTTCTGGAGAACGATCAAACGTCGCAGGTTCCTCTCTATGATCGATCAGGACGGAGCCTGATCGGTCTGGTCATGTTCTGATCGGTCTGGTGACCGATCAGGAGGCTGCCTGATCGGTCCGGTGACTGATCAGGAGGTCTGGACTGTGAAGCTCAGAAATCGCCTGATAAAGGGGTGGATCGTTTGGGTGATCGATCCACAGCCTGGGATCGGTCTGGTGATCGGTCCAGGAGAGTTCCAAAGAAATCGCGATTTCTAATTGATCGTTGGGGACCGATCAGGATGGAGCCTGATCGGTCTGGACCTAGCCTGATCGGTCTGGTGACCGATCAGAAGTCCCTCTGATCGGTCGGGTGACCGATCACTTTAATTCAAATTGCACTGTCAGACGCTCTGATCGCGTCTGACCGTATCCGATTCGCTGCTGTTTGCCTCTGATATTTGATTTACTGTGTGATATACTGCTCTAACAGTCTGATTAAGCTGCAGGTGACAAGAGAGGATTCAAACACTCAAGGAGAAGTCAATGGAGGCTTTCCTTGGAGAAGGTTTGTCCATTTCTCATCTCAGGTTGCAACGGCTGGAGCTGTAGGACTGAAGCCGCTGACTGAAGCTTGGCTGAGGGATCTCAGGAAGTTCAATAAGGGTTCAGTGGTAGCTGGCGTTGGCAGTGAGGCAGCTGGAGGCTGCTGGAGATGAGGTCACTTGATGCTTAGTGGAGAAACAAAAGGGACGAGAGGCAGCTTCGGTGAAGCAGAGTTCTACAGCTTGTGTTTTGAGTTCTTGCCGCCTTGAGTTCTCCACAACTGCTTGCTGTGTTCTTGAAGTTTCCATCATTCTGAGCAAGCAATCGAGAAGCAATCATCCATTACTTGAGTGCTTGAAGGAGAGAACAAGGAGCTGGGAGTCCGACAGTGGGAAGACACGAAGAAGGGTTCTTGCGTGAGATCGCCACTGGGTGGAGCTCAGGGAAGCTTGTTGTGTTCTTGTCCTTGCTGAGTGCTTGAGTAAGATCCTTCTTGTTGTTTCTTTGTGCTTAAACTTTATCTGTGATTGAAACACTGTGGAGAGGTTACTCCACCGAGAAGGAGGTTGTTTTTTATCCGGTGATCACCGGGGCTTGATCTGCCGACGATCAAGGGATCGCCCACCTTAAGAGCACGCCAAGGAGTAGGGGCAAGTTATCCCCGAACCTTGTAAATCCTCCTTGTTAGCGATCTTGCTAGTTGTGTTTGGTTTTTTTGTGTGTTAGTTTTCTGCACACCTTGTTTTCTATTCTTTCCGCTGTGCTACTGACTTCTATGTTGCAGAAACTTGTTATGTGCCAAAGATAAAAGTGATTGGCTATATTCACCCCCTCTCTAGCCATCCCGTTTCCAACAAGTGGTATCAGAGCTTGGGGCTCTGTACACGGCTTAACATCCGAGAGTTTTCAACAAGATCGCTTTGAGAGAAGGCTTCTCCACCACCCGACCTCCATTCTTTGATGGCGCCGACTTTCAATATTGGAGATCAAAGATGGAATACTATTTGAAGATGGATATCCATACTTGGTTCGCGGTGAAGGAGAGATTCACCCCTCCTAAGGATGATGAAGGCAAAAAACTCGAGTCTTCACGGTGGACTGCCGAACAAACATGAAAAAGTGAAGCCGACGCAAAGGCGGTTGTCACTCTACAATGTGACATGAACAAAGACCAACTCATCAAGGTTGGACCTTTCACAAGTGCAAAGGACTTGTGGAACAAACTCATTGAGCTTCACGAGGGCACCCGGGACTCAAGAATTGCAAAGAGGGACTTGTTCCTCAATCAACTCCAAAATCTCTCCATGAAGGAGAATGAGTCGGTAAGTGAGCTTCATAGCCGGTTCAAGGAAGTCCTCAATGGACTTCATTCAATTGATGAAAAGGTCGAGAATCGCGACCTTGTGAGGTATGTCTTGAAATCATTTCCAAGGAATGCTTTGTGGTCATCCATGGTGGATGCCTACAAAGTATCCAAGGATTTATCTATTGTAAAGTTAGATGATTTATTTTGTGAGATGGAATTGCATGAGATGGCTAACAAAGGCCCCAAGGAGAAGGAGATTGCCTTAGTTGCAGGGGATCGAACCAACAAGAAGAAGAAGGAGAAGAAGAAGGAGAAGGAAGTCTCTTCATCTTCATCCTCTTCCGAATCCGAGTCCTATTCCGAAGAAGATGGCAGTGACTCTTCTTCATCCGAAATGGCGAACTTCGTGCGAAAGATGATGAGAAGGGATCGACGATTCAAGAGTAGAGGTAACACTAGTGAATCCAAACTTGATAAGACTAATGCCTCTTGCTTTGAGTGTGGTAGGAAAGGGCATTTTAAGAATGAATGTCCAAAGCTTAAGAAGAAGGAAGAGAAATCCAAAAAGAAAGAAGAAAAAATCCAAGAAGAAGAAGAAGGCCTTGAAGGCCACTTGGGATGAGTCATCCTCAAGCTCATCCGATGAAGAGAAGGAGGAAAAGAGCACAAGGCATGTGACACTCATGACTCTTGGAGAGGAGAGCAGTGATGAATCTTCAAGCTCATCAAACGCGGTTTCATCATCTTCGGATGATGAAGAGGTAACTTCTCCCGATCTTGAAAAGTGTTATAGAGCAATTGCATGTTTAACTAGTATGCTTAAAAAGTCCAAAAATAAAGTTAAAGCATTGCAATTAGAAATTGATCAATTGAAGGCATCTAGAGATGATAATATTGACGATTTGCATGTTGACTTGCTAGAAGATGAAATTAAATCTTTGAAACATGAGATCGTAAATTTGAAATCCTCTAAGGTTGGGGAAGTAAATGATTTGCATGATAACTTGTTAGTAGAGGAAAACCAATCATTGAAGAGTGAGGTTGAGAAGCTCAAGAATATTCTTGGGAAGTTCCCAACTAGCTCTAAGACTCTAGACATGATCCTAAATGCCCAAAGGGCAGTTTACAATAGGGCCGGTATTGGTTACCGACCCAAAGAACCCTCATTTGTGTCTCTCATGTCTAGGACTGACATGAGACAATCTAGGACACCCAAGACTCAAAAGAAAGTTGTCAAGGCATGGGTGCCTAAGTCATGTTTAGTTGATGATTTAGGTCCCAAGGTTTGGGTACCTAAAACTTCTATTTTTCGAATTGTGTAGGTTATGATTGAGAGGGAGCATCTATCAACTTGGTTTGTTGATAGTGGATGCTCCAAACACATGACCGGGGATAGATCATTGTTTACCACACTTCACAAGAAAAGTAGAGGTAATGTATCATTTGGTAACAATGGTAGTCTTAAGGTCATAGGAATATGAGACATTCAAATATCCGAATGTCTTAGAATTTCAAATGTCCTTCTAGTCAAGGGGATGAAATTTAATCTCCTAAGTGTGAGTCAATTGTGTGACACGGGTTACACAATTGACTTCCAACCAAGTCAATGTCTAGTTAGACCCAATGACACCTTGGACACAGTACTAGTAGGAACAAGAGTAGACAATATTTATCAAGTTTCATTTAAAAGTGCTACTAATGTTTCTGCTAAGTGTTTCATGTCAAAAGAAGAAGAGTCCACCCTTTGGCACCGGAGGCTAGCACATGTGAACATGAAGAACATCCGGAAGTTGGCCAACAAGGGACTAGTCCGTGGCTTACCGAGCATCAAGTATGAAAAGACAAACTTTGTGATGCATGTCAAATGGGTAAGCAAACAAAATCTGCACATAAAGGTAAAGCGCTGTAAGTACCTCCAATGCATTAGATTTACTTCATATGGATCTATTTGATTGTAGTACCATCATATCATTGAATGGAAGTAGATATTGCTTTGTGATCATTGATGATTTTACTAGATATACATGGACTTACTTTTTAAAATTTAAGGACCAAACCTTAGATGTTTTCATTTCTTTTTGGTAGAAGAGTTGAAAATGAAAAATCATCAACCATTAAGACAATTAGAAGTGATCATGGAGGTGAATTTCAAAATCAAAGGTTTTTAGAATTTTGTCAAGATAGAGGTTATAAGCATGAGTTCTCTACTCCTAGAACACCACAACAAAATGGTGTTGTAGAGAGGAAGAACCGTGTACTTCAAGAGGCTGCACGAAGCATGCTCAATGAGTACTCACTCCCGAGTTACTTGTGGGCCGAAGCTGTAAATACAGCTTGCTATGTGCAAAACGGAGTCCTCATTCATAGGTTTCTAGGAAAGACTCCCCATGAACTTTGGTTTGGGAAACCACCTACGGTTAAACACCTTAGGGTGTTTGGTTGTAAGGTGTTCGTTCTAAACACCAAGGACCACCTTGGAAGGTTCACAGCAAAGGCTGATGAAGGGATACTACTCGGGTACTCCCTCATTAGCAAAGCCTACCGAGTCTACAACAAGAAGTCTAGATTAGTTGAAGAGTCTTCTGATGTGGTCTTTGAAGAAATTCCAAAGTCAAGTGACCAATCAGAAAATGTAGAAGGAGTTCAACTCGAACTTAGGAGACTAAGTTTGAATGAAACTCCAAGTGTTGTTGATGGTGATGAGTCTGATGACGGTGAACCTAGACAACCCGTTGATCAGCCGTATCCTGAGGCTGAACTTGTGTCTGGTGAACCCGCTCAAGAAGCACCACCAACTCCTAGACAAACTAGACTAGCCTCTAGTCATCCCCAGGACCAGATTGTTGGAGACATCCATCAGGGGGTTAGAACTAGATCATTCTTCCGGAATGAGGCTAATAAAGTTGCCCTAATTTCCGAAATTGAACTTAGGAAAATTGATGAAGCATTAAATAATCCCGATTGGATCATTGCAATGCAAGATGAACTAGGTCAATTCGAAAGGAGTCAAGTTTGGGACTTAGTCCCTAGACCCAATAAGACCACCATTATTGGAACCAAATGGGTCTTCAAGAACAAATTGAACCATAAGGGAGAAATCATTAGAAACAAGGCACGCTTGGTAGCCAAGGGCTACAGTCGAGTTGAAGGCCTTGATTATGATGAGACTTATGCTCCTGTGGCACGATTAGAGTCCATCCGATTGATGCTTGCATTTGCAGCACATCGTGGTTTCAAATTATATCAAATGGACGTCAAATCGGCCTTTCTAAATGGTTTAATTCGAGAAGAGGTCTACGTCGAACAACCTCCGGGGTTTGAGAGTACCGAATTCCCAAACCACGTGTTCAAGCTCAAAAAGGCACTTTATGGCCTTAAACAAGCACCCCGGGCTTGGTATGAGCGGTTGTCGACATTCTTGATTGACAAGGGCTTCGTTAGAGGCCAAATAGACCCTACACTATTTCTACGAAGAGATGGTGACAATATTTTTGTAGCCCAAGTATATGTCGATGCATAATCTGTGCTCAAATAATAAGGGCTATTTAAATGAGTTCATTGGACACATGGAGAGTGAGTTTGAAATGAGTCTAGTGGGAGAGTTGACTTTCTTCCTTGGACTTGAAATCAAGCAAACTCGCGATGGTATCCATGTGCACCAATCANCGGATCCTGAGGCTGAACTTGTGTCTGGTGATCCCGCTCAAGAAGCACCACCAACTCCTAGACAAACTAGACTAGCCTCTAGTCATCCCCAGGACCAGATTGTTGGAGACATCCAACAGGGGGTTAGAACTAGATCATTCTTCCGGAATGAGGCTAATGAAGTTGCCCTAATTTCCGAAATTAAACCTAGGAAAATTGATGAAACATTAAATGATCCCGATTGGATCATTGCAATGCAAGATGAACTAGGTCAATTCGAAAGGAGTCAAGTTTGGGACTTAGTCCCTAGACCCAAGAAGACCACCATTATTGGAACCAAATGGGTCTTCAAGAACAAATTGAACCATAAGGGAGAAATCATTAGAAACAAGGCACGCTTGGTAGCCAAGGGCTACAGTCAAGTTGAAGGCCTTGATTATGATGAGACTTATGCTCCTGTGGCACGATTAGAGTCCATCCGATTGATGCTTGCATTTGCAGCACATTGTGGTTTCAAATTATATCAAATGGACGTCAAATCGGCCTTTCTAAATGGTTTAATTCGAGAAGAGGTCTACGTCGAACAACCTCCGGGGTTTGAGAGTACCGAATTCTCAAACCACGTGTTCAAGCTCAAAAAGGCACTTTATGGCCTTAAACAAGCACCCCGGGCTTGGTATGAGCGGTTGTCGATATTCTTGATTGACAAGGGCTTCGTTAGAGGCCAAATAGACCCTACACTATTTCTACGAAGAGATGGTGACAATATTTTTGTAGCCCAAGTATATGTCGATGACATAATCTGTGGCTCAAACAATAAGGGATATTTAAATGAGTTCATTGGACACATGGAGAGTGAGTTTGAAATGAGTCTAGTGGGAGAGTTGACTTTCTTCCTTGGACTTGAAATCAAGCAAACTCGCGATGGTATCCATGTGCACCAATCAAAGTATACACAAGAAATGCTTCGAAAATTCAATATGAGTGATTCAAAAGAGGTAACCACTCCCATGGCGACAAACACAAGATTAGACAATGATGAGAGTGGTAAACCCGTTGATTTAACTCAATATCGAAGTATGATAGGTGGTCTGCTATACCTTACAGCTAGTCGACCTGATATACTATTTGCTGTAGGTATGTGCGCTAGGTATCAAGTTTGTGCCAGGGAATCTCACTTAATCGCTGTTAAGCGAATTTTGAGATATCTCAAGGGCACAATTGGTGTAGGTCTTTGGTACCCCCGTACCGAATCTTTTGATTTGATTGGCTACACGGATTCCGACTATGCTGGATGTAAGTTGGACCGGAAGAGCACAAGTGGGGGTTGCCAATTCTTAGGTTCGTCCTTAGTAAGTTGGTCAAGTCGGAAGCAACATTGCGTTGCTCTCTCCACAACCGAGGCAGAATATATCGCCATGGGAGAGAGTGTATCACAATTGTTGTGGATGATACATACTTTAGAGGACTATGGATTGAGTTACACGGGTGTGCAAGTGTTATGTGATAACATTAGCACAATCAATCTAACAAAAAATCCAGTCCATCACTCTAGGACCAAACACATTAAAGTAAGACACCACTTCATTAGGGATCATGTAGCTAGGGGAGATATTGTACTCTCACATGTAGAGTCCAAATCAAACCTAGCCGACATTTTCACTAAACCACTTCCCGAAAATGAATTTAGTTTTCTAAGACGGGAGTTGGGAATGTGTCGCGCTTCATAGTTTTTCTATTTGCATTCAAACCCTCTATGATTATTTCAAATTGTTGGGGAACAATTGGGTAACTTTGGGGACATCTCACACAAATTATAAGGGTTACCAAAACGTTTTTGTTTGCTAGATATGGGGTGAGATGTTAGGTTCAACTAAATTTCTCAAAATGTCATTGCATCCCTTGAGAAATTAAGTTGACGAGATAATAATCACGGTGGTGACCAAGTATGGGGAAAACCAATGCATAACATATGTGTATTTGGCTCCATGATCATACTTGGACATTCCAATCAAGGAAACTTGATTGGAACATTGGATTTGATACAAACTTAGTTAAAATTTCTTGAATGATTGTTGATTGAGTTTGACTCCATTTGGATGGATCAAAGTGATTGTTGAACCTATAAGGACTTTTGATTCTTGTTCAGGGATCAATTCTAGTCATGAGATCATGTCCAAGTTTGATAAACTTCACCAGATCTCGTTGGAAAGTTTCAGAAATTCTGAAACTGAACATTTCAGTTCGTATCAGGGAATATCAGGAACCCTGATCGGTCACCGGAACGATCAAGCCTAGGGCTGACCGGTCTCCGGACCGATCAAGCCTAGGGCTAACCGGTCTCCGGACCGATCTGGCTCCATCCTGTAACGATCGGTCCACAGACCGATCAAAGGGGCAGCAGTCACCTTCCAAAAATTTGACTAAGTATACTGAGCTAGCCTGGATCGGTCCCCAGACCGATCTGGCACCCTGTGGGGATCGGTCCACAGACCGATCAGGGAGTTCAGAGGTTTCTCTCCGGATCCTACTGTTCGTGTCCTGATCGGTCACCCAACCGATTAAGAGCGCGTTTGATCGGTCATCCGACCGATCAGGATCCGATCAGTCCGATCAGGCTGTATCCTGATCGGTCTGGGTGCGATCAGATCGAACGGTGATCCGTTCAGACACATTAAATTCTGGTTGGTGGACCGATCCACCAACCGATTAACTTCGCGACAATCTCTTATCGGCCGAACCCTAGTGCCGAAACCTCCCACTTGCGCACCCTTTGCTTCGTGCGAAAACTCCTCAGTGCCTTCCCCTTCCTCTTGCGAGTGTGCTCTTGCGGATCTGAGGAGATCTTCCGAGTCCCGTGACGTCCCTCTCTCGCGGAACGACCTTACGACCAGTTCTTGCGCCGGGAGTCTCTTCCTGTGCACGTTTTCTTCCTCTCAACTTCCAAGAACGACACCAATGGCACCAAGGTGAGTTTTGCCTTAACTTCTCCCTTCGAGTCATGTCATGGATTATATTGTGAAGCTAATCATATTTTGGTTTTGCTCTTGTTCTTGCTGTTGTACCGTGACCCTATGATCTTGGCTGTGACCTCATTTTCTCGCCTTATGTCCATGATCAAATCTTAATCCAAATGTGTCTCTTGATCATTATGTCTTGGTTGTATTCTATGATTGGGTCTTATCTGGTATGATCAATTTGTGATTCAATCTATGTTCATCCTGCTCAAATTGATTAAATCATGTTTGTATGATCAATTCTTGAATCCAATCTATAGAAAGTCTTCTAAGGGTAAGGAACCTATGGAGGATAGTTCTAAGGGCAAAGGCCCTTCATCTTCTACACCTCCTCCGAGGCCTCCACCTCCCCCGCATACTAGATTTCAGAACATTCACTATGCCGTAGACTTTCATTGGCACAACTTCAAACTAATGCCATGTCGGTGAGTAGACCAAACTTTTGTTTATGAACATTGTCCTACGGTGAGAGGAATCATTGAGTACTATGAGCTTCAACACATCCTGTTCTTAGAGAGGCCAATCAATGTTGATTTGGTCTCTGAATTCTACAATAATCTAACCAATGGGGAGGGCACGGGGTGGCGGACCCATGTCGCCGGTGTCGATCTAGATTTTACCTTATCAGCCTTCATTGTGTTTCTGGGTTGCCGTCGCTCCGTTAATGACTTTTCGCTCTATCCCTATCTTCCTGACCCTCTTCCTGTCCCCTTTATTGGAGTCACTCCTGACTCCATCTATGAGCATTTTCTAGGCCACCCCAGGCCACGGGGTTCCGGTGCGCGCACCCGTACGTTTCCCATGTTTCCTGCTCTCCATCTATCCCCCATTGATTACGTTCTGTTTAAGATTATCACAAATTGTCTTCTTCCGACTACTTCAAAGCGTCTTGATGAGATCCATCCATTCCACTGCCTGATGCTTTACGGGATGCATCTGCAGTTAGATTTTGACATAGCACCGTCCATTTATTTCTCCATCATTGTCCGTGGTCTGAGGTATGGCCAGACGATCTATATGCCATTCGGCCATATCATCACTGCCTGGCTGCAGTCCGTTGGGATCGATGTTTCACAGGGTCGTACTGTACCTATGGTGCGACAGGACTGCTGACTTGATCGTCGCATGCTGGCCCAGTCTGGTATTGTTGTCGGATCACGAGGGTTGCGTTGGAAGAATCAGAGACACATGGGGGAGTTTCCAGGAGCAGCCCATTCCCAGGAGCAACCCGCTGATATAGATGATTATGATGAGTGGGCTCCTGACCTCCGATAGCAGATTGCGGAGTTAGAGCGGATGCTGCAGCACGAATTGCATATCTCGGAGCTCTGGCGACAGGAGGTCCGCTCAGAGTGTCAATCCTTCGATCGACGCCTGGCTACACTAGCATCTGACATCTCAGACATGAGCTCATTCCAGGACAGATGGTATGAAGAGTGGTATTATCATACATTTCCTGATGGTGCATCTCCCAGTGGCCCTTCACCAGGAGATATCATCTACAGTGATGATTCGGACGATGATCCAGTTGACGATTGACCGCTCTATGTTCGTGTTTGATGTTTTTGACGGATGTGTACATCCTGACTCTTGTCTGTTCTATCTTGCTTAGGATGTTGCTTGCTCCCGTGATTACTGTTTGTCGATACTTGTTGATGATATGCTATATTATCTGCATTTTTGATCCATAGCTATGTTCATGTCTATGCTATCATGCTCATATGATACATATGCCTGTTTAGCCATTCGATATCTTTTTGCCATATGTGATCGTATGCTTCACCATAGTCAATCATATTCTTGTTGATTTGAGATACCCCTAGGGTTGAGGGGGAGTATGGTTTAAACTTATCAGCCCTTCTAGCCCCTTTTCGGTGTTCAACAAAGGGGGAGAGTGTTGGTTGGTTAAGTTTAGGTTGATCATGGTGTAGGGGGAGGATCCTGATTCCCCTATGATTCTGGATTTGAGGAAATGGATTGAGAATCCCTAAACTTAGATCGGGTTGTCAAACAACAAAAAGGGGGAGATTGTTGATGCAGTCTGGCCCTGATTGTTGTTTTGGTGTTGACACCGATTTAAGTTTAGGTTGATGATTATGATGATTATGTTTAAGTCCTGATCGAGGATTAGGCATGGTTTGGAAAATCCTAACCTGGAGGGTTAGGTGTTGAAAATCCTAGTCTAGAGGGCTAGGTGTTGGAAAATCCTAACTTGGAGGGTTAGGTGTTGAAAATCCTAGTCTGGAGGGCTAGGTGTTGGAAAAGTCCTAATTCGGAAGGGTTGGGTGAAAAGTCCTAGCTTGGAGGGCTAGGTGAAAAGTCCTAACTTGGAGGGTTAGGTGCAAATTCCCATCCTGGAGAATTAGGTGAAAAGTCCTGGCGTGGAGGGTCAGGTGCCTAGCTTGGAGGGCTAGGTTTAGAAAGTCCTAATCCGGAAGAGTTGGGTGAAAAGTCCTAGCTTGGAGGTCTAGGTGAAAAGTCCTAGCTTGGAGGGCTAGGTGAAAAGTCCTAACTTGGAGGGTTAGGTGCAAATTCCCAACTTGGAGGGTTAGGTGAAAAATCCTTAGCTTGGAGGGCTAAGGTGGAAGAGAACTTAGCTTGGAGGGCTAAGTTTAAGTCCCTGGATCGGTCTGGTGATCGGTCAGGGAAGCTGGCACGCTGCCCTGTTGTGGATCGGTCTGGTGACCGATCCAGCAACGACTGATCGGTCTGGTGACCGATCAGGGAGCATACAGTGAGGTTGGGAACCTACTGTACTGCTCCTGATCGATCCGGTGACCGATCAGGGAGTGCGTGTATCACCCACTGCTTGGCTCCTGATCGGTCTGGTGACCGATCAGGGAGCAAACAAGTGAGGTTGAGTTCCCCTGCTGATCTGCACCTGATCGGTCTGGTGACCGATCAGGATCACTGTGCAGATTGTTCTGGAGAATGATCAAACATAGCAGGTTCCTCTCTATGATCGATCAGGACGGAGCCTGATCGGTCTGGTCATGTTCTGATCGGTCTGGTGACCGATCAGGAGGCTGCCTGATCGGTCCGGTGACCGATCAGGAGGTCTAGACTGTGAAGGTCAGAAATTGCCTGATAAAGGGGTGGATCATTCGGGTGATCGATCCACAGCCTGGGATCGGTCTGGTGATCGGTCCAGGAGAGTCCCAAAGAAATCGTGATTTCTAATTGAGCGTTGGGGACCGATCAGGACGGAGCCTGATCGGTCTGGACCTAGCCTGATCGATCTGGTGATCGATCAGAAGTCGTTCTGATCAGTCGGGTGACCGAACACTTTAATTCAAATTGCACTGTCAGACGCTCTGATCGCGTCTGACCGTATCCAATTCGCTGCTGTTTGCCTCTGATATTTGATTTACTGTGTGATATACTGCTCTAACAGTCTGATTAAGCTGCAGGTGACAGGGGAGGATTCAAACACTCAAGGAGAAGTCAATGGAGGCTTTCCTTGGAGCAGGTTTGTCCATTTCTCATCTCAGGTTACAACGGCTGGAGCTGCAGGACTGAAGCCGCTGACTGAAGCTTGGCTGAGGGAGCTCAGGAAGTTCAGTAAGGGTTCAGTGGTAGCTGGCGTTGGCAGTGAGGCAGCTGGAGGCTGCTGGAGATGAGGTCACTTGATGCTTAGTGGAGAAACAAAAGGGACGAGAGGCAGCTTCGGTGAAGAAGAGTTCTACAGCTTGTGTTTTGAGTTCTTGCCACCTTGAGTTCTCCACAACTGCTTGCTGTGTTCTTGAAGTTTCCATCATTCTGAGCAAGCAATCGAGAAGCAATCATCCATTACTTGAGTGCTTGAAGGAGAGAACAAGGAGCTAGGAGTCCGACAGTGGGAAGACACGAAGAAGGGTTCTTGCGTGAGATCGCCACTGGGTGGAGCTCAGGGAAGCTTGCTGTGTTCTTGTCCTTGCTGAGTGCTTGAGTAAGATCCTTCTTGTTGTTTCTTTGTGCTTAAACTTTATCTGTGATTGAAACACTGTGGAGAGGTTACTCCACCGAGAAGGAGGTTGCTTTTTATCCGGTGATCACCGGGGCATGATCTGTCAATGATCAAGGGATCGCCCACCTTAAGGGCACGCCAAGGAGTAGGGGCAAGTTATCCCCGAACCTTGTAAATCCTCCTTGTTAGCGATCTTGCTAGCTGTGTTTGGTTTGTTTGTGTTTTAGTTTTCTGCACACCTTGTTTTCTATTCTTTCCGCTGTGCTACTGACTTCTAAGTTGCAGAAACTTGTTAAGTGCCAAAGATAAAAGTGATTGGCTATATACACCTGTAACGACCCGGCCCATTTGGCGGCCCATTTGGCGGTCCATTCGGCGACCCCTTATCTATCTGTGGGTCGTCGACCGTCGACCGTCGACCGTGCCGTTACCAATACTAGGTCTTTCCACTCCTGGGCGTGGATTTTTTGCCTTCCCAGGATTCGAACTCTAGACCCAGGCTTAAATCTAGTTCTTTGTTGTAACGCCCGCCCTTCTCACACTAGGGTGGGGTTACGCGAACATAATTTTCGTTTTAGCGGAAGCGTTTGAAACTTGAAACTTAAACATGATACATGTATAATCTTGTACTTGAACATGTAAGGCATGAAACCTTTTAAACATCTTAGACATTGAGGAGAGCATGCTAGGTACCTTCACATTCTTATTTGCATAATAGAAGCATGCCACATGGTCATTTCTTAAGACAGAGGAGTAAGTATGAGGAAGGATAACATAATACTAAAGTTCTTTAGCAAGTATAAACTAAGTACTTAGCATATGAGCAAGAGTGAGCATGAAATATCCATATGAGTCTAATTATCTGCAAGTAGCAACTTAGTAAGTATGATTCAACATTTAACATGCAATACTCATCATATGCATAACTAAATAAAACATGAGTAGATCTTCTTCCACCATGCCACCACCACACACATCTTTGCCCCTCCTGCTGCTCCCTTTAGTTTATCCATTCCTTACCCTTTTCTGCAGTACAAGGGAAACATGGAAACTATAAGCATATAGCTTAGTAAGATCCTTTCCTACTCACAAAATCATACGTTCCATCAAGTAGAGAAAACATCATGTCATAATAGTGCATAGCATTAAAACACTTAACTTAACATAGCATAAGGGAGCATATGTACTTATCATAAGAAGCATACTTGAACTTAACATAATTCACCTTTATAGCATAATAGTCATATAGTCATGACAAGAAATGCAAATGCAAGATGCTCTTTTGAAAACATGCATAGGATGAGTTCATGCATATGCATTTCTTAAAAGCATACATATAGGTACTTAAACATACATCCATCATCATTGGGGGATCCCGGCTTGTACCTCTTACATACATACATAATGCGCGCATCCCTAATAGGCCGAGGTAGCTAGTCTCTAACCTACTAGGGAAACTAGGTCCGTTCATAGTCCGTCGACCTAGGGGCATCCCCTTACTAGGTCCGTTCATAGTCCGTCGACCTAGGGGCTTCCCTTACTAGGTCCGTTCATAGTCCGTCGACCTAGGGGCTTCTCGGGAGCCCATCCCCTTACTAGGTCCGTTCATAGTCCGTCGACCTAGGGGCTGCATCCGGAGCCCACCCGTGGACCTTGCTAGGATCCGGTACAAGCCATACAAAGTAAAATAGCATACATGAATTTTATCATATCATAAGCATAGCATATTCTTGTTTCTTACTAGGTCCGTTCATAGTCCGTCGACCTAGGGTTGCATAGCACATTCTTATCATATCATAAGCATATCATCATAACCTATCACATCATTGTCATATCATGAGCATGGCATGCCTCTTATCTTATCATGAAGAGTGCTCTTAGTCCCGACTTACAGGGAAGCATCTCTTAGGCATTTCATCATACATAAGCCATGCTTAACATAAGGGTGCTTAAAGAGCTTAAACATAGACATGTACATCATGATTCTTAGAGCATGAAAAAGCATGGGAGAAGACATGTTATCACCTATACTACTCATAGCATATCATGAGTATCCTTGGCGTGCCTAATTGGGGTTGTAGCTTCCCCCTTAGCCCACATTCTTATTTAATCAGAAAATTCCAGCATATAAACTCTATGTTTAGAGTATGATAAACCATGAAAAACATTACACTAACATCATACATTAAGGTAGGCATCATAGGGGAGACATTAGAAGGCATGTTGGGGTTGTTACCCCTTCTTAAGTCCTACTTATCATTCTTTACAGAAAATTCCAGCATACATACCTTAGTTTCCAAGCATGTTAAAACCATGAATAAACCATATTTACATCATATATCATCTTACATATCATAGGAAGGGTCATTATCAAGCATACTAGGAGTTTAAACCTCTCTAAGCCCTAAAAGAGGTCCTTGACCGAAAATTCCAGCAAGCCTACTCCGGGTTTTTGGGGCTTAAGGACAAGGAAAACATCATATTATCATCATCTATTTAGTCACACATCATGAGGAAAAACATATGCAAGTATAGGAGTAGTTTAAACTCTCGCAAGCCCTAAAAACCTTCTTGGCCGAAAACATCAAGAGCTTCATCCTATGTTTAAACCATTTTAGGCACTCGAAACTATTGTAATGCAGGTGAGGGGATTACTTACATCCTTTCGTTTGAATTATACTACCCTAACTCTTTAGGGTACCCTTTGGTTGAAAGAGAGTGAGAGTTTCTTTGCTAAGACTTTCTCTAGAACCTTTGGCCCTAGTAGAGAGCAAGGTCCTTGGGTGAGATCTCCTTCCTTCCAAACCCCTAGGGTTGGAGCCCTAGGTTTACTTTTCGAAAATTGATAAGGGGAGGGGCTTGGGTTTCGGTGGAGAAGGGTGAGGAAGAAGAAGAAGAAGAGGAAGTTATTCCAACTTCCCTTATTTATACTTCTCTCATGAAAAGACATGTCTCTTCACTTCCCTAGCTTTTAACAAGCATGTTTCTTATTCCCTCTACAAGAAACATTGCTTGGTTCATTGGTTATGACATGGTGAGTGCAACTAGGAGGTTCAAGGTTCAATCCTTGCTTCCTCCTTTCTACATCTTCTTTTTATTTCATTTTGCACTAATCCACATCCAAGCCCATTAAGCCAAGCCCATCATGAAATTTCATAATAATAATAATAATATTTCATGAATTCATAATATTTCATAATATTCCATAATAATATTTCATGAATTCCATAATATTTCATATTCATGAATTCATAATATTTAATAATAATATTTCATGAATTCATAATATTTCATAATAATATTTCATGAATTCCATAACATCTCATATTCATGAATTCATAATATTTAATAATAATATTTCATGAATTCATAATATTTCATATTCATGAATTCATAATGTTTGATAATATTTCATGATAATATTTCATGAATTCCATAATATTTCATATTCATGAATTCATAATGTTTCATAATATTTCATGATAATATTTCATGAATTCCATAATATTTCATATTCATGAATTCATAATATTTAATAATAATATTTCATAATATTTCATATGGGAAATTTTGGGGTGTTACAACACCCCCCCTCTCTAGCCATCCCGCTTCCAACATGATGAACCCCTGGCTTGGAGGGCCAGGTCCTAGCTTGGGAAGCTAGGTTGGATGAAACCCTGGCTTGGAGGGCCAGGTCCTAGCTTGGGAAGCTAGGTTTGATGAAATCCTGGTGAGTGAAGCTAGGTCCTAGCTTGGGAATCTAGGTTGAAGTCCCGGTGAGTGAAACTGGGCATGGAGTCTTGGTCCGGGGGACTGAGCACGAGTCAGAGAAGGCTGGGAGCCCATTCTCTTGACTTAGGGTTGGATTGGAAGCCTCTGGATCGGTCTGGTGACTGATCAGGGAGATTGGCATGAACCCCTGTTGTGGATCGGTCTGGTGACCGATCCAGAGAGGGTTGATTGGTCTGGTGACTGATCAGGGAGAGTACGGAGAAACTCTTGATTGACTTCTGTTTGGCTCCTGATCGGTCTGGTGACCGATCAGGGAGACCTCCTGATCGGACTGCTAAACGATCCAAGGGATCTCAGAAATCGCGAGTTTCTCATTATGACCAATCAGGCTGGAGCCTGATCGGTCAGGAGGTGCTCTAAGGCCACATCCTGATTGGTCTGGTGACCGATCAGGTGTGTGTGGTTCCTGCGGGTTGTGGCAAGCAGACTGCTGGACCGGTCTGGTGACCGATCCAGCAGTAGTCGCGATTCCAGTTTTCTCAATATGGACCGATCAGGATGGAGCCTGATTGGTTTGGGCTTACCTTGATTGGTCCGATAACAGATCAGGGTCCTTTCTGATCCATCTGGGGACCGATCAGAAGCTGAACTTTAATTCAAATACGCTGTCAGACGCTCTGATCGCGTCTGTTTTCTCTGCTGATTCTCTGATACATTGCTAATTTCATTTGATATGTTTTGCTAAGCTTCTGTTGAAGTGTGCAGGCTTTACAGGGATGGTTCAAACATTGGAGGAGAGTCAATGAGAGGCTTTCTTTTGAGCAGGTTTGGCATTTTTCCATCGCAGGTTATAACGGGCGCTGGCAACGGCTGGAAGCTGACCTGAGGCTGACTGGGGCTCGGCTGAGGAGAGCTCAGGGAGTCCAGGAGAGGTCAGGGTAGCTGGGCAGTTGCAGAGTAGCAGCTGGGAACTGCAGAGGAGCATCTATGACCTGGCGTCGGGCAGCTGGGTTAAGTGTTGGCTGGCGATGAAGAGAAGTGGGAGGTTCTCTGTTGCTGCAACAATTGATCCATCTCTTTGAGCAATCACTGTGAATCACTTGAGAAACTCTTGAGCATCATTTTGGAGACTGCAAACTTGAGCGCTTGGAAGAGGAAGAGAGCTCGGTGAGTCCATCAGCAAGCAGACACGAAGAGTATGGAGTTCTTGCGTGAGAGTTGTGCTGGGTGGAGCTCGGTGAAGAGCTCGTGTGTTCCTTCTGTCTGAGTGCTCTGTAAGCCTTCTAGTGTTTCTTTGTGCTTAACTTCATCACTCTGTTAAAACGCTGTGGAGAGGTTTCTCCACCGAGAAGGAGCTTCCATTCTATCCGGATTTTTCGGGGCTTGATCTTCCGACGATCAAGGGATCGCCCACCTTACGGGCATGCCAAGGAGTAGGGCAAGTTATCCCCGAACCTTGTAAATCCTCTTGTTAGCGTTTTGAGCTTGCACTTAGTTTAGGGGTTTGGTTTTTGCATTACTCTGTTTCGTGTTTCTTCCGCTGCTGCTGCTAACCATTCAAGTGCAGAAAACTTCAAAAGATTTAAGTTTTAGTGTCTGGCTATATTCACCCCCTCCTCTCTAGCCATCCAAGCACCAACAAGAGTGTGCAAGCAGAAATACAAATAACACAAATAAACAAACGCCAACACAAACCGTTTATGTGGTTCGGAGATATAACTCTTACTCCATGGCAGTCTGTAAGGTAGACGATCCCGATCCGTTGATGGATGAGTCCCCGGAAGACCTCAGGCTAGCTCGTGTAGCTCCTTATAGGTGGAGAAACCTCGCCACAACTCGCACAAGACCTCTGAGCATAAATACTACTAATTGGCCATTAACCAAAGCTAATTTCGTTAACCCTAGCCAGTCAAATTGAGCTCCCTTAAATAGAGCTTGTGGCTAAATTGGTCGTTACCAGTCGACTGGTGCCAACACCAGTCGATTGGTTCCAACTGAATTCAAACGTTACAACCCACCGTTCGAATTTCCAGCCGACACCAGTCAACTGCACAGATGATCAGTCGACTGATCTTTCTGTGTCAACTACTAGTCGACTGATCCAAGCATTAGTCGACTGCCCAAACCCTAAACCTAGGGTTTCCCTTCCTGAGTACAATTCTCTCAGCACTCGGACCCTCACGACTCAGCTGACTCTTCACCTAGCAGCCTCGACCTGTTACCTTCAAGCCATCTTCGACTTTGACTGTTGTCCCTCGGATGCATATGAGCCCGTAATTCGTCCTTATGTCATCCTTTGCGTATGTCTCAAAGTGCGCATCCCTCGGCTCATCATTCCTACTTTGTCCACGATCACTTGGATGCATACAAGCCCACGGCTTGTCTCCTCATGCCATCCTTCACCAAACCCGAAGCTGTCCAGCTATGCTTATGTGTATCCTACAAACCTGCACACTCACATACACATATCAAATACAAAGGTGAACATAACTTAAACCCTTTGCCCAAACATCAAAACACATGGTCACTCCGGACCATAGATTACTCCAACAGTCTTCCTCTTTTTAATGTTTGACAATACGTTTAAGTTAGGGAAAACAAATAGTAAATAACAAATGTTAATCAATATTTAGACTTACGTTGTCAAGGCTTCACCTTGGACTTATACCGCCAATACATATGCAATCATGCAATGCAAACATGCATAGATCCTATCACAAGGCATCCCCACACCTAAACTCCTCAATGAGTTAGGATTTTTATCAACAAGGGATTTTTAAGAATCTCTCCAAGGCTCCCCCTACATTGGACTATCAAAGGCTTTTTAAGAACCTCTCCAAGATTCTTCCTTTGTCAATAAATGAGCAGCAATGCTCTCCCTTTACCTAAGTTCCCCCTTGACCTAGGATTTCTTGCAAAGGCATGTTTAGTTTCCCACTTAAACCTAACACTTCTCCCCCTTTGCCACATCAAAATGGCTCCAACAATATTCCAATTATTAGATACTTTAACCTCTAATGACTATAAATCTTGTGTATTAATCGCCCATAAGAGTATTCACAAGTTTACACTCATTTGAACATTTTTCGACTTTGCTGAAAATAATTTCAGCCTGTATCAATCAACTGAGACAGTTACCAGTCTATTGACCTAGTCAAAAAATCAACCTCATAGAATTATCAATCGACTTCCCTCTGCACCAGTCGACTACCCTCTGCACCAGTCGGCTGATACTCTGATATCAGCCTATTCAACATTCTGAACCCAATTTCAGAAATGCGCTAATAATTTCGTAATTCTTCAAAAATTTCTAAATTTTGTGAGAGGTTTGTGGTACCCGTGTCTACTTGGAAAAAATACATTAAAAAAATGTATCTATCACCAATCCCAAGATTCACACAAAATCCAAAACTATCTAAATGGTTCAATTGAATATTGACCTAAAGTCTAGTTTTGGCCTCCTCTTGATGTATCTGCCCATATCAAACCACAATGCATCCCTAGCATTGTTTTATGTGGCATCAATACATCAAAAACTAATTTTCATGAAATATAACCCCAATGTCATATTTTTATGCATGAAATACACTCTCAATGTGTTAAATCCCTAAGATTGATACTCAAATCCATCTCCAAATCCTTTGACACACTCCATGGTTCATCTAGACTTCAGGGAGAAATCCTCCCAAGATCCATTGACCATGGGTCTCAACTTGGCTCCTAGAGTTCCCCCTTGAGCTTTTAGCCTTAGTCGCCTTCCTAGGTAACTCATCTATAATCACAAGGCCACACCGGTGTACCTCCGGTGATTCTTGGCCTACAAACCTAACCTTCTTAACCTTAGACCCCTTGTCCTTAATTAAGATTTTCTTTCCTTTAACCTTGGATATCTTGTCCTTGGTTAAGGCCTTTTTGCCATTAAATGACATTCCCTTGCCATTTTTGGACTTCCCCTTGTTATAGTCATATGACACCCTTGCATATAACTTCTCCACTCTATAGCATTAGAGAGCTTAGATCGATATCCTAGAACCGATCTATCATTGTTGGGTTTTTGACCACCCAACATCATACCTAAATCCTTAGATCCAATAATGAATCTATTTAGGATTTTCTCTAATTTATCAAGCTTTGCCCTCAAAGTTTGATTTTCCCTTTCTAGGTTCTTAAACCTAGAATCGACATGTCCACCTTGGTTTTATCATGATATGATTTCCTAGGGTTTTGATCTACATAATTAACCCTATTTTTATCATAATATCTAAAACCATAATTATGCATGGGAAAATAATTAACATTATAATTCTTAGCATGCATGGAGGAACTTAAATTTGAATTAAATTTTAAATTAAAGTTAGGGATTACCTCCCTTACCCTTGTAGTTCCCCCTTGATGTGAGCTCCTCCTTTTCTCCTTCTTCTCTCATTTCCCCAAATGCTCCAACTTCTTGAATTCTCCTTTCTGTGAGCATTTGGTGTGGTAATGTCCTAGCTCACCACATATGAAACACCTAATGTACTTCTTCTCCTTCTTAGCTTCATCCCTACAACTCATGTTAGTTTTCAAATTAATTGACTTGAGTTTAGGGTTTAACTCCTTTTTCTTACCCTTTACACACTTATCCTTATAGTGTCCTTTTATTGCACTCAAAGCAAATAATATGGTCCTTTGACTTTGCTTTGGAAGCTAGGTTGACTTGTTCTTTAACCTTTGATGAGGTGATGCTTTTTCTTGCTTCGTCATTGAAGATGGTCTCTCATCTTCTTGTGCCTCTTCACTTGAGGAGGTGAATTGTTCTTCATCATCTTTCTTCTCCTTCTCGAATGTTGAGCTTCTCTTTTCATCCAACTTATCCTTTTCTTCTTCTTGGACCATTAAGCTCATTCGTTGGGCTCTTCTACTTTTTGTACCTGTGTAGGGTTTTAATGAAGAGCTATCATCTTGCTCCATAGTTCATGCACATTTTTATATTCACCTACACAGCTAATCACATCGTTAGATAAAACATTAAGTAAAATCGAAATTACCTTATCATTTACCTTCGATTATTTTTGTTGCTCTTTAGTCCAATAGAGTGGTTAGAGCTTCTTCCCATGTTTATCTTTGAGGCTTCAAATGGTTTTTCAATGGCGATTATTAGATCCCAATCCATGTTGAATCACGTCTTTGCTTGCAACTTCCAATAATCAAAACTCTCACGGTCATAGGGAGGTGGAACGTTGATATCGTCCCCTAAGCGTTCTTCAAGCGTCATTTCCTCTAGCTTTTGCTCTTCCGGCGGTTAGTCCATAGACAAGCGACCCCGACTCTGATACAACTTGTTGGGGATCAATGGACCGACTAGAGGGGGTGAATAGACGGTCACCCATGTTTCGTGTTGGTTCTTCCTATAATGTTAGCATGCGCAAGCGAAAATACAAATAACACAAATAAAAAAATGCTAACACAAACCATTTATATGGTTCGGAGATATAGCTCCTACTCTACGGCAGTCCGTAAGGTGGACGATCTCGATTCGTTGGTGATTGAGTCCCCAGAAGACCTCTGGCTAGCTCGTGTAGCTCCTTGTGGGTGGAGAAATCTCGCCACAACTCGCACAAGACCTTTGAGCACAAAGACTACTAATGGGCCTTTAACCAAAGCCAATTTCGTCAACCCTAGCCAGCCAAATTGAGCTCCCTTAAATAGAGCTCATGGTTGGACTAGCCGTTACCAGTCGACTGGTGCGAACACCAGTCGACTGGTTCCAACTGAATCCGAATATTACAGCCCAACGTTTAAATTCCCAGCTGATACTAGTCGACTACACAGAAGATCAGTCAACTGATCTTTCTGTGCCAACTACCAGTTGACTGATCCAAGCATCAGTCGACTGCCCAAACCCTAAACTTAGGGTTTCCCTTCTCGAGTATAATTTTCTCAGTACTCGGACCCTCACAACTCAGCTGACTCTTCACCTAGCAGCCTCGACCTATTGCCTTCAAGCATTCTTTGACTTTGGCTCTTGTCCCTCGGATGCATACGAGTCCGCAGCTCATCCTCATGTCATCCTTCTGTATGCCTTGAAGTGCGCTTCCTTCGGCGCATCGTTCCTGCTTTGTCCACGGTCCCTCAGATTCATACAAGGCCTCGGCTTGTCTTCTCATGCCATCTTTCACCAGACCCAAAGTCATCCAGCTAAGCCTATGTATATCATGCAAACCTGCACATTCACATACACATATCAAATACAAGGGTGAACATAACTTAAACTCTTTTTCCAAACATCAAAACACATGATCACTCCAGACCATAGATTGCTCCGACACATATGACTAAAAAAATATAATAGTACCCAAAAGAACACAAATACAACATGAAGTATGCTTGACAGGTAGGGATTGGCTGTCGGTTTCTCTTCTGGCAACTCCAAGTATATTAATCTGAAAATAAAAAACATAGCAAATTGGGGTGAGTTCTAGTGAACTCTATGGCTATAGAGATACAGATATGCATGATAGTTATAAACAATTTAAGTAGTATAGAATCAACAAGATACAGTCTCATAGAAATATCAGAAAAATGTATAATTGAAACTCTAAGTAAATAACATACCAAAATCCGTCCAACCTGCGAGGTGATGAGGTCCAACCCCGAATAAAATCCACCATGGTGTGCTCGTACCACATGAGCAATACAAGATCACCTAACCATATACAATATGTCACCTATATGCGCATGTCCAACACATGCGACATCTATTTCTCAATCCAAATGCAATAAATACAATCAAGTACAGCAATGCATCGTATGCATATGATGCACTGACCTGAGTTGTACACACTCTGGCTATAGCAATATTGGGTAGCTAGGTGGATAGAAGGCAGGGAAGTCAAACACTCGTAGTATACAAATAAGCCAAACAAAGCCAAGCACTTGTGGTATGAAAATAAACCAATCAAGTCAAGCACTCATGACATGCAAATAAAGCCCAATACTCGTGGTTATGTATGATAAGACCCATCACTCGTGGCTATGCATGATGAATCCCAACACTCGTGGTCATGCAAGATGAAGCCCAACACTCGTGGCTATGCATGAATAAGCCCAAGACTCGTGGCTATGCAGAAGGCAGGGCATCACTATCGACCTGTCTCAACAACCAGGAAGTTAAAGTTTGATAGCTATGCAACAACACGCAACGATGACTGAAGGCTCATCTCAACCACCAAGGAGCCAAGGGTCACTAGCATGCAACAACACCAGATGATAACTAACCGCCGTCTCAACCACATGAAGCCAAGGGTCGCCAACATACAACAATAACCTAGATTGGATGAGATGGAGTAGCTAGTTGCAATAAATCAACCTATCTTACAATGTTAAATATGACGAACAAGGGTTGAAATTTCAAAACCATAGAGGGTTAAATTGATTAAACCCAAATATTCGGGTTTGCGTGTCAATTGGGCCGAGACTTGAGTTCGACTTTCACACCTTTAAGTGAAATATAAGGGGGTAAGCATGGAAGTTGAAAATGTGAGAGTTAAATTGCTAAGGGACCAACTATAAAACCATGTCACGAATCCTTCGCATCTGCCTTCTCTTCTTCTTCGACGCAGCCACCCTCCTCTCTGTCCCTCGATCCCTTCGCCTCACCACTTAAGAGTCCTTGACTAGACTTGAGAAAGAGATTTCCTTCATTCTCCTTGGCGGAGCTATCCATACCCTGAGGGTGGATTGCTACGAGTGAGGGAGTAGGCGAGATTTCCTTGCCATAAACCCCAGGCCAATCCGGTGTTCATCGTGGGCTAGCACAATCTTTAGCTTCTGGCCAGGGGGGTCCTTGCTTTTGTTCCTTTTTGTGTTCGATTGGTCCCTGGTTGATCTCTATTTTGAATCCCTGATTGGCTCAAGATTTGTTGATCGCTGTCGATCTCTAGTGAGGAGGGGGGCTCGACGCTAAGGTTCATGGATTAAGATCGCGGGATCAAAGGTTGCGGTGATCCCTACTTGGTTTTCCCCCATCGTGTCTGCTTGGGTGGTCAGCTTCGGTAAGGATTACTGTGTAGGTTTGCTTTCTGTTTTGGATTTTGTGATAGCTAGATTAGATTTGTGATGTTGTAATTAATCTCTAACTGATGCAATCGTGATTAGATCGGAGGATGAATTCTTTCCCCCTTTGTTGTAGTGTTTTTCTTTGATCTTTTTGTGTGCCGTGAAATAGAAACCTGTTTGGTTTGTGTGTCACAGTGATGATTCTAGTTTGGAAAGGGGCTTTGTGGAAGTGATACGGTTGGTGGCTAGATGTTTTAACTTGTTTTGGAAATCAGACTTGTGTTCTGATTTGCTAGGGTGTTTCGGCCAGGAGATATAATGGAGGAGGGAGTGAATTGCTATGGGTATTTGGATGTAATATGAGTTGAATGGTGGTGTTGGGCCAATGCTATTGTGGGAGTTTTGGAGTTTGTTGATACTATGCAGATGATGCCATGTAGTAAATGGTTTGAATGGGATCTAATTAGGGCAATTCTACAGTAAGCCATAAGGGATGTGGGGGTTATAGTTTATTTTGGCTTTTAGGTTTATATTCGTTGCTTGGGTTGATTTGGAGCAGTGGGCATTGAATTAGGGTTTTGGATGGGAGTTTAGATCATGGAGTTTAACTTGTTTTGGACTTTGGTTGGTTGGTTCAGTTTTGATCGTCTTATGATTAGGGAGATCCTAGTTGGGTAGTAACTATACTTTGCTATTTAGCATCCGTTAAAGTAGCTAAAAATTGTGTTTTGAATACATGACATTGATTTAATTTGATATAGGCACTTGGGGGGTTTCTCTTTAGATACGGGCTACTTACTGGAGATGGGTACCTCTTACTTATGCTTTTTAGTTATTGATCTTTATGGATGATTAGTTTTGTTATATGGAGTAGGTTGTTTTACCTTATCTCTATTCTATTTTATTTCACTGCTTGAGACTTGGTTGCTTGACCTTTGAGATAATCTAACTATTATCTATACAGTCTCATATTTGTTACTCCTATTCCGTAGAATATACACGTGTTTGTGTTACATAGAAGTTATTGTTATGTGATACCTAACATTGGTTGTCACTGGTTATACCTTACCTATATACATAGTTGTCTGATGATAGATCATGATACATGTTTTGGACTTGTGCATTTTATACTGTTGTAGGGTTAATGATCTGGTGGGTGTCGTGTGTTATATCGTCATGCACCATCCTTACACTGTTGCATAACTGTCGACCCTTGACTCCCTGGAAGTTGAGACGGGTCATCAACCATGTCTCTAGTGTTGTTGTATAGCTATCGACCCATGGCTCCCTAGCGGTTGAGACGGGTTGTCAATTGTATCTATGGTGTTGTTACAAAGTTGTTGACCCTTAGCTCCCTGTGATTGAGACGGATCGTCAGTCATATATCTAGCCACCCAACACTTTTCTGTTATGGTAGCTTTTCCTTGGTCATAGGGGTTATGGAGCTTGGTTATAGCTCCCAACATTTTCCCCCATGGTATTTCTGGGAGTTATATAGAGTGGTAGCACTCCTCCGTAGTTTTTTCAGGATTTTGGAGCAATTTTTCCTCCACAACACTCCCCTGTGGTTTTTCTTAGGTTTCGGAGTGATTTTTCCTTCACAGCATCCTGTTCACTCAGTCACTCAGTGTAGCGGTAGCCGAAGCTATACAGAGTGTGACACGTGTCATTGTATCATGTGTATATGTTGCATCATGTCATTTGCTTGTGGTTGCTGTATTTGTTTGAGCTATGATTGGATGTATACATTTGATATGCACCTACAAGTTGTGTATTGTGCTTGATTTGTTAACCCATATAGCTAGTGTGCATCAACATATTTGTGGATGATTTTCCATGGTTTTCGATCATTAATACCCAGTATAGTAGACTGATTCTGGTATATTCATTCATTCAATAGTTCAATTATGTTCCCTAATATTCCTGCGAGACTGTATCCTATTGATTATGTACTGCTTGCTTTAGCTTATTTCTATAATACATATCTTTCTCTCTATGCCCGCGGAGTCCGCTCAGACTTACCACCGTTACTTCTATTTCTGTTTTCAGGTTGATATTGGCATACTTGGAGTTACCAGGAGAGGACTCGGCATCTAGTCCCTACCCGTCGAGCATGATTTTACTTTGTATTTCTTTTGGTGCACATGTATTAGCTTTTATTCTTGTGGCCTTCTGATATGTCTTTTATTTGTGTGGATTGTATAATTGTGTGCTCCGATGGGCTTGTCTGGTTGCTTTTTATTGTCATAAGTCGTACCGGTACACACTTAGTAAGTATGTGGTGATTGTGTGATGTCTTTCTTATTTGTTTACTTTCTGTTACTAGCCGTGTGGGTTGTATGTGGTCGTGTGGCCTTGTATACAAGTTTCAGATGTCCGCTATACATGGGAGATGCTATTCGATTTCCATCGGACATGTGACTCCCCGAGGCATGACATAAAATTCCTAAAAATTGGATTAAATCAATGTAACTTTTGTGTAGAAACATAAAGATTTGGACCAATAGATGTTAGATAGTGGATGCTCCAGAAACATGACTGGAGATAAATTGAAGTTCACCAAACTAAAATTCAAGAACTTAGGATCTGTTGCATTTGACAACAATGAAAAACTTAAGATAATTAGGACGGAGAACATTGAGTTAAGCTCTAATTTTATTACTCAAAAGTACTGCTAGTAGATAAGTTTGACTTCAATTTACTTAGTATTAGCTAATTATGTGACTCTGGTTACTTAGCTACATTTTCTAACTTAGAATGTTTAATTAAGAACATTGAAACTCTTGGGATCTGTTGCAGAAACTCTGGTTACTTAGCTCCAGAAACATGACTGGAGACAAATTGAAGTTCACCAAACTAAAATTCAAGAACTTAGGATCTGTTGCATTTGACAACAATGAAAAACTTAAGATAATTAGGACAGAGAACATTGAGTTAAGCTCTAATTTTATTACTCGAAAGTACTGCTAGTAAATAAGTTTGACTTCAATTTATTTAGTATTAGCTAATTATGTGACTCTAGTTACTTAGCTACATTTTCTAACTTAGAATGTTTAATTAAGAACATTGAAACTCTTGGAGTAACAGTTAAAGAATTAGAAAAATAATATCCTCAATTAAGTGTCTACTAACGCAATAAAAAGAAACTAAGTTATCGCACTGAAGGCCGGGTCACACTCATATAAAATTTATATAAAAAATAAGTCAAAATAGGATAATTAGAAGTCTACCTAAATTAAAGAACCTAGAAATACAATCTATAATGTTTGTCAACAAGAAAAACAATCTAAATCAACTCACAAATCAACCAACTTAAATCAAACCAATTCAATACTTGAACACCTACACATAGACTTATTTGATTCTCATGAGGCTAAGTCACTAAGTAGAAACTAATACTGCTCAGTAATAATTGATGACTACTCAAGATTTACTTGGGTAAAATTCTTAAAATCAAATATGAAATCTTTGAAATATTTAACACCTTATGTAAATTAATAGAAAATAAAAAATGTTAAAATTAAAAGGATAAGAAGTGATGATAGAGGAGAGTTTGAAAATCATAGATTTAATGAATTTTCTAGACAAATGGGTACCTCCATGAATTTTCATGCCCTAGAACTTCTTAACAAAATGAAATAGTAGAAAGAAAAATAAGATTTTACAAAAAGCAGCTAGGATCATATTAAATGAATATAATCTAATTAATCATTTCTAGGCCGAGATAATTATTACAGTCTGTTATATTCAAAATAGAATTTTAATTAATAAATGATGTAATAAAACTCCTTATGAAATTTACTATAATAAATTATCTAACTTAAATCACTTAAAGGTATTTGGGGTGTAAAGTACATATATTAAGTAAAGACTATTTAGGAAAATTTCAATCAAAGTCAACAACAAGAAGTTTTTAGGATTCTCAACAACTAGCTAGTAGGGCATATAGAATTTATAAGAAACTAACTCTTAATGTTGAAGAAACAACAAATATTATATTTGATGAAGACAATAATTAATATTCAATCTAATTCAATCAATTTAAATAATGAACAACTTATTAGAAATCTAGAAGATGACAAACTCAGACTTGAATCAAACATAAACCATCTAGATGAACCAAGTATTGATTCTAACATAGGAACATCCAGAATCAGAATTAATCACCCAATTGACCAAAGTTTAGGTGATCTAACACTACGAGTTAGAACTCAATCATCGTATAGAAACTTAAGTCAAATAGCTCTAATATCCAAGATTGAACCTAAATCAATAAAAGAAACCTTACCTATCCCTAATTGGATCATAGCAATGCAGGAAAAACTAGTCCAATTTGAAAGAAACCAAATGTAGCTTAGTGCCTAAACTAGAAAATAAGTCAATTATTAACACAAAGTTGGGCTTTATAAACAAATTAGATGATAAAGGAGAAATTGTTAGAAAGAATGTTTGTTTAATAGCTAAAAGATTCGATCAAGTTGAGAGACTTGACTATGTTGAAACTTATGCACAGTGGCTAGAATTGAGTCCATTAGAATGTTACTGGCTTATGCAACATATAAAGGATTTAAGTTATTCCAAATGGATGTAAAATCAATATTTCTTAATGGATTTATTAAGGAAGAAGTATATGTAGCCCAAGCACCTAGATTTGAAGATCTAGATCATCTAAATCATATTTTCAAACTAAAAAAAGGCCTTGTAGGGTTTAAAACATGTACCCAGAGTCTGATATGAAAGACTATCAACATACTTAATTTCTAAAGCATTCAACTAAGGATAAATTGACTCTACCTTATTTATTAAATCCTTGGAAAAAGACATATTTATAGCTTAAATCTAAGTAGATGACATAATTTTTAGTTTAAACAATACAAGATTTTTAAAAGAATTTATTAAACTAATAGAAAATGAATTTGAAATGAGCCTAGTAGGTCAACTTAACTTATTTTTAGGCTTACAAATAAAATAAACCAAAGAAAGCAATTATGTATTTCAAAACAAATATATTAAAGAATTAATTAAGAAATTTAGAATCGAAAATTCTAAAGACATTAACACACCAATGATAACAAATGTAAAAATTAATAATGATGCAGAGGAAAACTAGTTGAATTAAAACATTTTAGGAGTGTAATAGGTAGTCTACTTTACTAAATTACAAGTCAACCAGTAAGTATGTGTGCTAGGTATCAAAATTATACAAAAGAATCACATCTAACTATTGTAAAAAGAATACTTGATATATTAAAGGTACATTAAATGTATGAATTTTGTACTCTAGAACTTTCAGATTTGACCTAATAGGATATTCTGACTCAGACTAAGCTAGGTGTAAACTGGACAGAAAAAGCACAAATGGTAGCTGTCAATTGTTATGTTAGAGTCTAGTCAGCTAGTAATGGTAGAAAGAAACATTGTGTTACATTATCCACTACTAAAGCTGAATGCATAGCTATGGGGGAATGTATAGCCTAACTACTATGGATGATGCATACACTTAAAGACTTTCAACTAAATTATTCTTACACAAAAGTCTTAATGGATAACATTAGTTCTATTAACTTAACAAAAAAAATCCAATACAATATTTTAGAACTAACATATAGAAGTAAAATACTACTTTGTAAGGGATCATGTAGCTAGGGGTAGGGGTGAGTATTCGGTTAAAACCGAACCGAACCTAATAGACCGAAAATCGATTTTCTCCAAAAAAAATCGAACCGACCGAATTTCGTGGTAAAAATCAAGAAAACCGAACCGATAAAAAATTGGTTAATTCGATTTTAACCGAATTAACCGATTTGACCGAATAATTTTGATCCTAATCTAATTTTGTGTATTATGTTTGTTTACATGTGAATCAAAATTGAAAAATAACCGAATTAATAGAAAAAGATCTCAGGACTCTAGTTCATCTTACATTATCTACTTTTTATAAGTTTATAATCGGTACTTATAAATTTTTATTCGTTGTCTGAGCTAATATATTCGTTATTTATAAATTTTTATTCCTTGTCTGAGCTAATGGTGCGTTGAATACACACCACGATTAGTTGTATTTGTTGTTTGTTAAGTCCACGTATGCTTCATGACATTAGCTTATCGTCTTGTCATACTTCCACATGTTTTGTTTGTTTTTGTTTTAACATTTGTGTTGCTTCAGCAATATATCTGATGCGTGAGAATCACTTTAGATTGGATAGCATTTTTAAATCAGATTATTTTGCTTGAGAATTGCTTCGCCACTCAATACATTTTTCACATCAAAAAATACCAATGAAGAAAACAAATAGATGATTGGAATTAATGAACTAACAACCAGATCAAGTGAAACAATTAATTGCGTTTCTATTGAGAGAAAGTTACATAATTGATGTGTCTTAAAACCTATACAACTGTTTATGTCTATTTATATTGGTGCATCCTCTAATGCACAGTAGTTAATCTGTGCTTGATATACTGACAAATTTGCATTGAAGCTGCTGTCTCTGGTTTCCCACCATTGAAAAATGAAATTGAGCTATGTTTGAGAGAAGCAAAATCCAGTGAACTCCACGTCTCCACCTGAAGCCATGAGTGTAAGAAAAGAACCATGAGAGAATGCACAATCAATAGGTACAAATGTAACTCCAGAAGCATAGCACTGAGAGACAAACCATAATTCCTCGGCAACGACTGCACAGTCTGCCAAATTTCTTCGAGTTCGATAGCTTTTGTACACCTTTTACAGTCTACCAAACATCATTCACCTTCTCTGCTGGAGCAGAAATCTTGTTGCATAAGGCTTCAACCCATTCACTCCAGAGCAAAGAGAGATATAAGTCCATCAAAGTAACTCCAAAACCTTGAATTAGCAGTTGCCAAAGAAAACAGTTATTCTCCTACCATAAGTAGCCCAGAGCACAATCAGTATACTAGTTCCTCACAGTATGAACAACGGCACATCATGTGCAACAATGCGCGTACAATCTAAAACAATCTTAAACTTTGTATCAAAGAACAGTTCGATTTCAAAAACATCAGTCCATAAACTCTCGTTTCATAAATCCTCCGAAAACACACTAGCAATCTAATCCCTAACATCTACTGCAAATCAAAGCATCGTACTTGAAACTTGAAACAGATGATCGCAAGACCACAAACGACAATGTCAAAAACCCTACAAGTAACAAAAGGAAGAACCTGATTCATAGGAAAAACATACTAGAGGAAAAACCCTACAAGGCTGAACTCCGGCTCGCTGCTCACCGTGGGATTCCAAGTCAACTACCGGACGGCGAGTGTGACGCTGGAGGCGGTGGAGATGATCAACGACCTCGTCTCTCACAAGTCACACCCTGCAAAAGATCCAAATCTCCCTCAATATAATTGCCAATTGAGACGATCGATTTGTTTAAGAATTCAATAATCAATTGGAGTCGGTGGGCAGCAATTGAATCGACTCCAACTTAAACCCAAAATTTTGTTCTGTGCATCTCAGAACTTATTCAGCTCATGCTCCATCAATTAATTTCCTGCATGTTTATATATATTTTTATTGTATGGACAAGCTTCGATTTAAATTTATGATAGTTTTTCTTTATCTATCCTAGAAACAATTTATTTGGATGTTAACATTTTGGAAGGCAAATTCATCAAAGTACCACACTAAGAACTGAATAATCTACAAGTAATTTCTACAAGTAAGAACTGAAAAGAGTTAAAACATGTTATCCAACATTCATTCCATGGGCATATGAACACAAAGATGTAAGCATCCTGAAGAATGAAATTCTTACCTGCAACTTCATAATTCAATTGTCTTGTATAGTTGTACTCAATGTATCACCAAATTCAAGATGGAAGCCAAAAGAACACCTACCAGTGTAATGTCATCAGGGCTAATTCCTCTTGCCTATCATCAACGAACAATTTGTTAATAGGATCAAAATCGAAATCCCAAGTAGAACAAAAGACATGCCATAGAAACAATATGATAGGACAGATATTTATCTAAAAACACTTAGTAAAGACCAAAAAAACAATCATATAAGAAAGGACAAATATAGATAAAAGTATAAACTTAAGTGGCACATCCACAAAGTGATGTTTTAAGCTTACAAGATTCGATAGCCATGTATCCACTGTCTTTCATTATTTCTGCCATGCCAGTGCAAGCTTGAGCAACAACTTCCTTGTGGTCATCATCAGTCATGGTACTGATATAGATTTTCATAACAGTATCTGGGAATTTAAGCAAAGTATAATTACATAGTTTGATTGAAGGTGAATACTAAGAAGTTTAAGCAGTAGTAGGGTTTAAAAGGCAACATACCAAGAACTTCTCTTTGTTTTTCTGAGACATCCTGCTTTAATAATTAAATGAGGAAGGTGTTTTATTGGCAAAACCGCAGTAAATATGTAACTAAGAATAATGAACTCCTTTAATAAGCGTCAATTTACCAAAGGGCGTATCCAACAATTCGTATTTACCGAAAGGAGTACCATGGTTTCTATTATACCAAAGGGTGCATCCCATATAGTGAAGTTACTTTTATACCCCTCCCGCCAATGAATGGCTTTATCAAACACATTTTCGAGACAACCGAACCACTTTATCAATAAAATAATAATTTGTGGTTCGGATGGGTAGCAGTCGAATTTTTCTCCATTCTCTGTCAGCGCAACAACGTAAATGGAAGGTTTGAAGGTGGAGGACATTGTGCATGCCCTAGCTGTGATATAGTCGCGAGCTAATCCCCCGAATCCCTGCGGACAACCAAAACCTAGGCATTTCTCGAAAGCGTTTCTGTGTGATCCTGAGGCGGGTTTTAGTGTTAACGTTGAAGTCCAGACTGATCGGCATTATCCACCAAGGGGTTAGGGTTTCTGCACGGGTGATTTATTTGATAATGTCAGGAAAAAGGGGTGGTTCAGCGTCTTCTTTCTTGGCATTATCCACCAAGGTATGTTAGCGATATGATTAGGTCAAACCAGCATAGTTTGTCAACATGTTTAAAATTATTTTGCTGAATAAATTTGTAATGTATATAAACTATAGGATTCAGATGAATTTGGACAAAAATTACGTTGGTGCAGTGTTTTAGGCCACTTTAAACAATTTTTTGAAGCATTTGAAATTTTAAATGATCGACACATTACGAAGATCAAAGGGTCGCCTTTCAGTTTTTTCTTGGACATACAAGAATTGCAGCATATCCGTGGAATTTTGGTTAATATATTTGAAAGTTGGGATTCAACCTCGCAAGTTTTTAAATTCTCAGGTAATAGTTTTAGTTATGAATTGTAGACAATATCTATAGTAAGATAAAACAGTATTATAGATAGCCTGAAAGGATTAGTTTTTGATAAATTTTAATCATTTCATTTCAGGGCTACTGAGGGCCTGAAGTGAAATTGACTTCAGGCCCTCGGTAGGCCTGAAATAAAATCATTTCAGGTCTACCGAGGGCCTGAAGTTATTTTAGTTCAGGCCCTCGTTAGGCCTGAAATGAATACATTTCAGGCCCACGTCGGGCCTGAAATGAATTCAATTCAGGCCCGACGGGGGCCTGAAATGAATACATTTCAGGCCCACGTTGGGCCTGAATTGAATTCATTTCAGGTCCAACGTGGAATAATTTGAAGCCTATATTCTTGATGATAACTAAATATTATAATTGTTTCAGGTGTACCGGTTGCGTTCTCCAGACGGATGTTGCTTTGATACTGGGTATGGTGGACTGTGGTGTTTCGGTCCCTATTAATTCAACTAAAGCATCGGGTGACCTCTATCGTACTTCTCAAAAGAAAAACAACCTACCAGAACAAGACTTGAGGAGTTACTTAAACATTTTTCTAAAAGTGTTGAATCAGAGGATGATGTGTTATTAGTGTGTAAATTTTATATTATATATATATTTGTTTGTGTTTTATTTTCGTCTAGTACATATAAGGTTCCTCTAGGTCTTGTAGATATAGTAGATGATTATGACAATCTAGGTAGATTCAACTGGGTAGAAGCTATCCATCAATTTTTGTCTCCACAATTACCTAAGATTGGGGACTTATTTTCATCAACTCAGGGAAACCAGAGCACCACCAACCTCCCTTACCTAAAGGGATTTGCAGGGCTTTTGGCAGTGAGTAGAATTATCTTGTTAAATTTTATAATATTTTGATGTCAATAATGTAATTGGCTGGAAAACTTTATGTAGGCATGGTTTTTGGAGCATGTACCAATTAAAAAATCATTCAATGTTGAAGGACCCCGAATAAATAAGTGGAGGAATATTCCTTCGCATATTAGTAGGGTGAGGGGCCTTGTCGACCGACTCTCGTCCGAAGAGGTAATTATTCTTAAATGTGATCTATCTTAGTTTGATATAGAGATAGTAACATTTGTGTACTTCGTAATTGACAGGTTATTGTTGAATTAATTCCTAACCTACATGAAAACACATTGTTTGAGAACCTTGATATCGGTGATGAGATACCACGGCCAATGGAGACATCAAAAGGAGATGTTAGGCTATGTGGTGAATGCATTCTTAAAGACAACCAAATCAAGGAGCTAACAGAGGAGAATATATGTTTGAATGAAAGGGTTAAGGAATTACTTTCAATTATTGAAAAAAAAGGCATGGAGGGTCAAGAAAGCTATCCTATAGTCGATCCTCTTTCTGATCCAGTATCTTGTACACCTAGGAGAGGACGTGACCGGACTCGGTATGATTACAGGGATACTCCAATTGACAGTCCAGTATGGCACCATCTTTTACCTAAGGGGAAGCGGGACAAGAAACAAATATCAAATGTCATGGACAAGGGAAAAAGGAAACTTAGTGAGGAGGATATGGATGAAGCAAGAGAAAACATTAATGTAATGGAAGTCATGTCTGAAGAAGACATAGAGGAGGAAACAAGAAGAACCTCCGAACTATACAAAATGAGGCAACAAGGCATTGATGTAAGTGTGTTAATTTCATTTAAAATACGTCAATTGTATTGAATTTGGTCAATAATTAGTTTGGTCTAAATAAATTTTATCGATGTAGTTTGTGAAGAAACATTTTATGAATACAAAGAAGAAAAATCAAGATAAAGAAGTGACCTACCTGATAAATAGATTGGAGAACCTAAAGTAAGTTATAAAATATAGTTTAGTTTAGTTAATATATCTTCTTATGTAATATATAATCTTATCAATTTACATGGCAGGTTGGCAAATGAATTTATCTGGGAGGATGCGCCTTTGCTTTGAATTTGCATTCATTCTTACAAATCCTCAATGGAGAGGTTTTTACAAAAGGCGAGGTCATTGATGCCTTTTGTAAATTTTATTTAGGGGAGCATCCGCATGTGGTAGGCCATACAACAAGTCAATATATTGTTCAACCTTCTTCACAGTAAGTGATGTATATTAATTAAACAGATAGATTGTAGAAGAACTAATATTATAATATGGGTATTATTAATTTTGTGAATGCATATTTGTAGGCATCAATCAGATCGTCAAGAAAGATTTCCCTGCAACAAGTGATGAAGACTGATATGCTAGAACAAGGGTTTAGATTTATTTTAATCCCTTTATGCAGTGATAATACACACTTTCACTTGTTGGCGGTGGATACAGAATCCATGACTTTCAATTATTTTAATTCTCTTGCTAGTGGCCGTAAATATAAGCATGAATTTGACACAGCGGTGAGCAACCTTCCTTTATTCTTATATATGGTCATCATTTTGTCTAAAATGTCATTGATGGTGATTAATAAATTCATGATATGTTTGACAGGTAAAAGAACTTAAACAATATACTCGCGAGGAACTTACGGCTATTCATCCGTATCTACAAAGTCATCATCCCTTAGACAAATGATCCTCCGTCAGACAAAAATGTCCCCAACAAGAACATAGGTAACTAAATGAGGAAGAGGTTAAAATTTTTCAAAATAAGAAAGTATTTTATAAACGGACTTATTGAAATCTAAAAAAGTGTTTGTTAATTTCAGCGTGGACTGTGCCTTCTTTGTCATGCAATATGTTCGATGTCTCCTATACGATGAGAAGATGGATTTCAAACAAGGAGACATGAGTAGAATCAGATTTGAGCTGACAGTTAATATTATGAGGGATATGTTTTGTAAAACATGAGATAATCTGAATGCTGTATTGGTGATGTAAAAATCCATTGCTGTCGATTGACCTTCATTTGTATGGAAAAATCTCATTATGTGGATGTTGTTATGATTATGTAGATGTTGTTATTCTATATAATATATTGTCAACAAAAACAAAACAATTAGGTGATGTTTAGTCAAATCCAGTTGCTGCACTGTTGTGTGCCAAGTGATACGGTCAGATATAATAACTGATAATGCACTGTTGTGTGCCAGTTGCTACACTGTTGTGTGCCAAATGATCTATTCTATCACATCTTGTAGGTAAATATAGAATATTATTTTAAAAATCCTTATATAATATAATCAACAATATATATTATATAAATCAGATATGGGAGGTCCATCAGTGGGTTTTGAGGAAAACCCACTGATGGAACTAAACTAGACCTATAGCTTTGGAAAAAAATATAATTTGAGGTTTAGGACACCTAAAATACTTTCTCCAACCTCATCCCTAACTACTGATAATGGTTTTTTAGAAATCCAGATATGGGAGGTCCATCAGTGGGTTTTGCTCAAAATCCACTGATGGAACTAAACTAGACCTATAGCTTTGGAAAAAAAAATATAATTTGAGGTTAGGACACCTAAAATACTTTCTCCAACCTCATCCCTAACTACTGATAATGCTTTTTCAGAAATCCAGATATGGGAGGTCCATCAGTGGGTTTTGGTCAAAACCCACTGATGGAACTAAACTAGACCTATAGCTTTGGAAAAAAAAATATAATTTGAGGTTTAGGACACCTAAAATACTTTCTCCAACCTCATCCCTAACTACTGATAATGGTTTTTCAGAAATCCAGATATGGGAGGTCCATCAGTGGGTTTTGGTCAAAACCCACTGATGGAACTAAACTACACCTATAGCTTTGGAAAAAATTATAATTTGAGGTTTAGGACACCTAAAATACTTTCTCCAACCTCAACCCTAACTACTGATAATGCTTTTTCAGAAATCCACATATGGGAGGTCCATCAGTGGGTTTTGAGCAAAACCCACCGATGAACTAAACTACACCTATAGCTTTAGAAATATTTATAATTTGACGTTTCGGACACCTAAAATACTTTCTCCAACCTCATCAGTCGGTCCATCAGTAGATTTTAGGTGTCCCAAACCTCAAATTATAATTTCAGGCCCACGTTGGGCCTGAAATAAATTTATTCAGGCACACATTGGGCCTGAAATAACTTTAATTCAGGCCCAAGGTGGGCCTGAAATAAAGATATTTCAGGCCCAACGTGGAACTGATAAAAGTTATTTCAGGCCCACGGTGGGCCTGAATGAAGACAATTCAGGCCCACTGTGGGCCTGAATTAAAATTATTTCAGGACCACCCTCAAATTATCAACAGTTAGGGATGAGGTTGGAGAAAGTATTTTAGGTGTCCATAACCTAAAATTTATATTTTTTCCAAAGCTATAGGTCTAGTTTAGTTCCATAAGTGGGTTTTGAGCAAAACCCACTGATGGACCTCCCATATCTGGATTTCTGAAAAAGCATTATCAGTAGTTAGGGATGAGGTTGGAGAAAGTATTTTAGGTGTCCTAAACCTCAAATTATATTTTTTTCCAAAGCTATAGGTCTAGTTTAGTTCCATCAGTGGGTTTTGAGCAAAACCCACTGATGGACCTCCCATATCTGGATATCTGAAAAAGCATTATCAGTAGTTAGGGTTGAGCTTGGAGAAAGTCTTTTAGGTGTTCTAAACATCAAATTATAATTTTTTCCAAAGCTATAGGTCTAGTTTAGTTCCATCAGTGGGTTTTGAGCAAAACCCATTGATGGACCTCCCATATCTAGATATCTGAAAAAGCATTATCAGTAGTTAGGGTAGAGGTTGGAGAAAGTATTTTAGGTGTCCTAAACCTCAAATTATAATTTTTTCCAAAGCTATAGGTCTAGTTTAGTTCCATCAGTGGGTTTTGACCAAAACCCACTGATGGACCTCCCATATCTGGATTTCTGAAAAACCATTATCAACAGTTAGGGTTGAGGTTGGAGAAAGTATTTTAGGTGTCCTAAACCTCAAATTATAATTTGTCCAAAGCTATAGGTGTAGTTTAGTTCCATCAGTGGGTTTTGCTTAAAACCCTCTGATGGACCTCCCATATCTGGATTTCTGAAAAAGCAATATCAGTAGTTAGGGTTGAGGTTGGAGAAAGTCTATTAGGTGTCCTAAACCTCAAATTATTATTTTTCCCAAAGCTATAGGTCTAGTTTAGTTCCATCAGTGGGTTTAGACCAAAACCCACTGATGGACCTCCCATATCTGGATTTCTGAAAAACCATTATCAATAGTTAGGGTTGAGGTTGGAGAAAGTATTTTAGGTGTCCTAAACCTCAAATTATAATTTGTCCAAAGCTATAGGTGTAGTTTAGTTCCATCAGTGGATTTTGCTCAAAATCCACTGATGGACCTCCCATATCTGGATTTCTGAAAAAGCATTATCAGTAGTTAGGGTTGAGGTTAGAGAAAGTATTTTAGGTGCCCTAAACCTCAAATTATAATTTTTTTCTCAAGCTATAGGTCTAGTTTAGTTCCATCAGTGGGTTTTTGCTCAAAACCCATTGATGGACCTCCCATATCTGGATTTCTGAAATACCATTATCAACAGTTAGGGATGAGGTTGGAGAAAGTATTTTAGGTGTCCATAACCTAAAATTATATTTTTTCCAAAGCTATAGGTCTAGTTTAGTTCCATCAGTGGGTTTTGAGCAAAACCCACTGATGGACCTCCCATATCTGGATTTCTGAAAAAGCATTATCAGTAGTTAGGGATGAGGTTGGAGAAAGTATTTTAGGTGTCCTAAACCTCAAATTATATTTTTTTCCAAAGCTATAGGTCTAGTTTAGTTCCATCAGTGGGTTTTGAGCAAAACCCACTGATGGACCTACCATATCTGGATATCTGAAAAAGCATTATCAGTAGTTAGGGTAGAGGTTGGAGAATGTATTTTAGGTGTCCTAAACCTCAAATTATAATTTTTTCCAAAGCTATAGGTCTAGTTTAGTTCCATCAGTGGGTTTTGACCAAAACCCACTGATGGACCTCCCATATCTGGATTTCTGAAAAACCATTATCAACAGTTAGGGTTGAGGTTGGAGAAAGTATTTTAGGTGTCCTAAACCTCAAATTATATTTTGTCCAAAGCTATAGGTGTAGTTTAGTTCCGTCAGTGAGTTTTGCTCAAAACCCACTAATGGACCTCCCATATCTGGATTTCTGAAAAAGCATTATCAGTAGTTAGGGTTGAGGTTGGAGAAAGTATTTTAGGTGCCCTAAACCTCAAATTATAATTTTTTTTCCAAAGCTATAGGTCTAGTTTAGTTCCATCAGTGGGTTTTGAACAAAACCCACTGATGGACCTCCCATATCTGGATTTCTGAAAAAGCATTATCAGTAGTTAGGGATGAGGTTAGAGAAAGTATTTTAGGTGTCCTAAACCTCAAATTATATTTTTTTCCAAAGCTATAGGTCTAGTTTAATTCCATCAGTGGGTTTTGAGCAAAACCCACTGATGGACCTCCCATATCTGGATATCTGAAAAAGCATTATCAGTATTTAGGGTAGAGGTTGGAGAAAGTATTTTAGGTGTCCTAAACCTCAAATTATAATTTTTTCCAAAGCTATAGGTCTAGTTTAGTTCCATCAGTGGGTTTTGACCAAAACCCACTGATGGACCTCCCATATCTGGATTTCTGAAAAACCATTATCAACAGTTAGGGTTGAGGTTGGAGAAAGTATTTTAGGTGTCCTAAACCTCAAATTATAATTTGTCCAAAGCTATAGGTGTAGTTTAGTACCATCAGTGGGTTTTGATCAAAACCCACTGATGGACCTCCCATATTGGATTTTTGAAAAAGCATTATCAGTAGTTAGGGATGAGGTTGGAGAAAGTATTTTAGGTGTCCTAAACTCAAATTATATTTTTTTTTCCAAAGCTATAGGTCTAGTTTAGTTCCATCAAAACCCACTGATGGACCTCCCATATCTGGATATCTGAAAAAGCATTATCAGTAGTTAGGGTAGAGGTTGGAGAAAGTATTTTAGGTGTCCTAAACCTCAAATTATAATTTTTTCCCAAGCTATAGGTCTAGTTTAGTTCCATCAGTGGGTTTTGAGCAAAACCCACTGATGGACCTCCCATATCTGGATTTCTGAAAAACCATTGTCAACAGTTAGGGTTGAGGTTGGAGAAAGTATTTTAGGTGTCCTAAACCTCAAATTATAATTTGTCTAAAGCTATAGGTGTAGTTTAGTTCCATCAGTGGGTTTTGCTCAAAACCCACTGATGGACCTCCCATATCTGGATTTCTGAAAAAGCATTATCAGTAGTAAGGGTTGAGGTTGGAGAAAGTCTTTTAGGTGTCCTAAACCTCAAATTATAATTTTTTCCAAAGCTATAGGTCTAGTTTAGTTCCATCAGTGGGTTTTGACCAAAACCCACTGATGGACCTCCCATATCTGGATTTCTGAAAAACCATTATCAACAGTTAGGGTTGAGGTTGGAGAAAGTATTTTAGGTGTCCTAAACCTCAAATTATAATTTGTCCAAAGCTATAGGCGTAGTTTAGTTCCATCAGTGGGTTTTGCTCAAAACCCACTGATGGACCTCCCATATCTAGATTTCTGAAAAAACATTATCAGTAGTTAGGGTTGAGGTTGGAGAAAGTATTTTAGGTGCCCTAAACCTCAAATTATAATTTTTTTCCAAAGCTATAGGTCTAGTTTAGTTCTATCAGTGGGTTTTGAGCAAAACCCACTGATGGACCTCCCATATCTGGATTTCTGAAAAAGCAATATCAGTAGTTAGGGATGAGGTTGGAGAAAGTATTTTAGGTGTCCTAAACCTCAAATTATATTTTTTTCCAAAGCTATAGGTCTAGTTTAGTTCCATCAGTGGGTTTTGACCAAAATCCACTGATGGACCTCCCATATCTGGATATCTGAAATAGCATTATCAGTAGTTAGGGTAGAGGTTGGAGAAAGTATTTTAGGTGTCCTAAACCTCAAATTATATTTTTTTCTCAAGCTATAGGTCTAGTTTAGTTCCATCAGTGGGTTTTTGCTCAAAACCCATTGATGGACCTCCCATATCTGGATTTCTGAAATACCATTATCAACAGTTAGGGATGAGGTTGGAGAAAGTATTTTAGGGTTTAGGGATAAAATCTGTAATCGAGCTTGGGGGATGAAGTCAATAGATTATATGGTTAAGGGTGGTCCTGAAATAATTTTAATTCATGCCCATGGTGGGCCTGAAATAACTTTTATCAGGCCCACGTTGGGCCTAAAATATCATTATTTCAGGCCCACCCTGGGCCTGAATTAAAGTTATTTTAACCCATCGTGGGCCTGAATAAATTTATTTCAGGCCCAACGTGGGCCTGAAATTATAATTTGAGGTTTGGGACACCTAAAATCCACTGATGGACCCACTGATGAGGGACATGTTTTGTAAAACTTGAGATAATCTGAATGCCACTAAACTAGAAATACTTTCTCCAACCTCATCCCTAACTGTTGATAATTGTATTTCAGAAATCCAGATATGGGAGGTCCATCAATGGGTTTTGAGCAAAAACCCACTGATGGAACTAAACTAGACCTATAGCTTGGGAAAAAATTATAATTTGAGGTTTAGTACACCTAAAATACTTTCTCCAACCTCTACCCTAACTACTGATAATGCTTTTTCAGATATCCAGATATGGGAGGTCCATCAGTGGGTTTTGCTCAAAACCCACTGATGGAACTAAACTAGACCTATAGCTTTGGAAAAAAAATATAATTTGAGGTTTAGGACACCTAAAATACTTTCTCCAACCTCATCCCTAACTACTGATAATGCTTTTTCAGAAATCCAGATATGGGAGGTCCATCAGTGGGTTTTGCTCAAAACCCACTGATGAAACTAAACTAGACCTATAGCTTTGGAAAAAAAATTATAATTTGAGGTTTAGGACACCTAAAATACTTTCTCCAACCTCAACCCTAACTACTGATAATGCTTTTTCAGAAATCCAGATATGGGAGGTCCATCAGTTGGTTTTGCTCAAAATCCACTGATGGAACTAAACTAGACCTATAGCTTTGAAAAAAAATATATAATTTGAGGTTTAGGACACCTAAAATACTTTCTCCAACCTCAACCCTAACTGTTGATAATGATTTTTCAGAAATCTAGATATGGGAGGTCCATCAGTGGGTTTTGGTCAAAACCCACTGATGGAACTAAACCAGACCTATAGCTTTGGAAAAAATTATAATTTGAGGTTTAGGACACCTAAAAGACTTTCTCCAACCTCAACCCTAACTACTGATAATGCTTTTTCAGAAATCCAGATATGGGAGGTCCATCAGTGGGTTTTGAGCAAAACCCACCGATGGAACTAAACTACACCTATAGCTTTAGAAATATTTATAATTTGACGTTTCGGACACCTAAAATACTTTCTCCAACCTCTACCCTAACTGTTGATAATTTGAGGGTGGTCCTGAAATAATTTTAATTCAGGCCCACGATGGGCCTGAATTGTCTTCATTCAGGCCCACCGTGGGCCTGAAATATCTTTTATCAGGCCCACGTTGGGCCTGAAATATCTTTATTTCAGGCCCACCTTGGGCCTAAAATAAAGTTATTTCAGGCCCAACGTGGGCCTGAATAAATTTATTTCAGGCCCTCGGTTGATATGTGAAAAATCATCCGAGGGCCTGAAATATTTGATAAATAACAAATTCCTCTAATCCCTCTAATTTCAGGTTGATTTGTGGAAAATCAGATAAATATATGATAATTAAAAAATTCCTTTTAATTTTTATATGTGTTATATATTTGAAATAAAAAAAATATACCTAAGTTATATGTAAATTAACTGAAAAAAAAAGTTACCGTTTAGGGCCTGTAATCCTCTATTATCAGGCCCAGCAGTTAGTCAGCTTTAAAGGGTCCTTGGGTCCCTAGTGGTAAGCAATCGTCTCCTAGATCCTGATTTGTTGCCATTTGAAGTTAGCGTGCTTACCTCCATTGGAGTTGTGGTGGCCGACATCCTCTTCATCGGACTAGTCTAATGGTACGTAACCTAATTTTTTGTTTTTTTCATTTCAGTGTAGTTTTTGCTTCTGACCTAGGGTTAGCGATTGTTGCCACTCAATGACCGAATATGAGGAGACCCTTGACGAACGAAATCTAGGTGTCATTTTTCCATCAGTTTCGAATAATTTTTGTTTGATGGTTCCTAAGTTCGGGATGGCTCCGAAAAGATCATCTTCAAAGCAAGCTGCTCCTAAAAATTCAAAGAAACAGCAAGGTCCTGGGGGAAGTCATGGGAAAAAACACCTAACACAACGAAAAATCAAATTGCCAAGCGAGTATATGAGTTTTTCCAACAGAGGTCGAACTAAACGAATGAACTGGAAAAGTAGCCTTTGCCATTTCAAAAATTTTATAGATTCTGTTCCACCCACACCAGCACAAGAACAATTGCTTCGACAAACACCCTTTTCTTGGGTCCTCGACCTCCCCACTAGTTCTTGTGTAAGACCTCAGGTTCAAAATATATTTGATAATTGGGATGAAGAAGAAAAGAGCTTTGTGTTCCACGGGAAAAAACTCAATTTCACAAAGGTTGACCTATCACTTATTCTAGGGCTACCTGACAATGGAGAGGTAATCTAACTTGATTTGAATGAGGCCTCTAGCCCACTGTACAAAGAATATTTTGAAGATTCCAGTTGTTCTGCAAAGCATTTGGAGAAACTGATATTGAAGTCTACATCCAATGACAAGTTGTACTGTCAGTTGTATATACTGTATTTTTTTTCCACAGTTCTTTTTTGTGGTACAAGCAGCACACTTGCCATTCCAGCAATGCCACTCATTTATTGCGTTGATGATTTTGACAATCTACCAAACTATAATTGGTGCAATGCCGTGTACAATTTCATGGCTCCTCAGTTGGAAGCCATTGGAAAGGAGGTCACATTGAGGCATACAGCACATGTAGGTGATACAAGCCAACCGGCCAAGGCTCCCTTGCTCAAGGGATTTCCAAATATTTTGGCTGTAAGTTAGAGTACATCTGCCTGCTAATATATGATATGATGGATACTAATTACTGAATATAATCATGTTGCAGGTTTGGGTTACTGAACATATTAGTATTGCTGCTCCTCATCATTCTCATGGATTGCTAAGAATACTTCGCTGGAATTGGCCTAAGGCTCATGTAGAGAGTATCAAAAATTTATTTTTTTTTTTTTTTTTTTTTTTTTTTTTTTTTTTTAGTCATGTAGAGAGTATCAAAAGGATTATCGACCGTGTGCCCACAAATTTAATTCTGGTTGATTTAATCCCATTTGATATAGAACTGGATTTAGTACCTCACTACTCTCCTCCAACTGAAGCACTTGAGATACACAGTGAGGTATTAAAGCAGGCAGCCGAAGGAAGCCAGGTAGCAGAAGGAAGACTACAGGCCTTAGAGAAGGAAGGCTGCAATCAATGTATGGAAAAGCAAGAACATATTGATACCTTACAGCAACAATTAAATGTAGCTCTTAAAAGTTTGGAGGAAGTGAAAATTGAGTTGGCAACAGCCGTCAGGGACAAGGATCGAATAAATGCTCAGATCCATAGACTACTTGCTGAAAAGGATTCCCAGGTCAAAGAAAAAGATGAAATAATTGCTTAGAAGGAGACAATAATTGCTGATAAGGATTCCCAGCTTAAGGAGAAAGATGAATAGTTCAAAAGAATGATAGTTGATCAAGATAGACTCAAAGATAAGGGTGACGAGACAATCCGACAGCTGAGTATACAATTGGAAAGCAAAGGCTCAGATGACCCTCACCCACTTCAAAAAAAAATAAAATTAAGTCAGGTAAGACCACCCAACGAGGGCAAAGGCAAAGAAAAAGAAATTCTTCAGGATGAGGATAAGGATGAGGGAGAGGATAAAGCTGAAGATGAGGAGGCTCCTGCCCCATCAATGTCACAAGCTACATCGTAAACAACACAATCTGCATCCTCTACTCAAACAAATTTATCTGATCAACAAGTTGCTAAAGGGAAAGAACTCCAAAAGGTCAAAAGCAAAATCTTGAAGAATGCCAAGGCAATTTTTAAGAAGAATAAAGATGCGGAGATTGCAGAAACATTATTAAAGCTTAGTAAATTAAAGTGAGTTAGTTGCTATTGCGGTTGCATCTATTTGTAAAACAATGAGGATTATTGTCATTCATTAATAAAATTTATTCATTCACTTTTAAATAAGGTGCTTACATTATGTTGATGTAGGTATCAATTGCAACCAGTATGGTCCAATGGGACGTTTACATTAGATATGCAATCATTTTTGACAATATTTGATTGGAATGACTACACCTTTAGGGATTGCATAAATACTTACTGGACTATTCTTGTAAATGAAGCAAAATCCTGTAACTCACCTTACCACCCCTCCATATTCTGTGGGGTGGGTTTTGAGGTAAGTAAATTAGCAACTTGGTTTATGTTTATTTTCTAGGATTGAGTCAACTAACACTTCCTTTTTAATAAACATAGGATTTGTTTGAGGTGATACATGCTGCAGCATTTGAACAAACAATTGCTACTGATACAAATAAGGCAATTAGATATATCTTCTGTCCTCTAAATAATGCAGATGATCATTGGCATCTATTGATTATTGACCTGGAGGAAAGTAGTTTCCTTCATTATAATTCTCTCGGCGCCACAGAAGGGTACACAACCAAATATGAAAAAACTGTAAGTTTTCTATTTCTATTTGATATATAAACCTTTACAAAAACTCTGTGATGACCTAGAATTTTTACTAATGTAATTTCTATGTAGGTGGCATTTTTCAAAAATTTGAACTGGTCATATTATTTCAATTGGAATAAAGGTTTGCCAGAAATATCGAAGAAAGAGTTTAATAAAATTGTAGTACAAGGACCCACCCAAAGCAGATCGTAAGCTAATGTTTTTTTTTTGGTTTAACAGTACATAATCTTTCATGCTTGAATTTATATGCTAACAACACTGACTCATATTGCTTGTTTCAGGTTGGATTGTGCTTTCTTCATCATGCGGTTTGCTGAAAGTCTGGTCTTTCAATGATCTACCAATTTTAGCCAAAAGCAAATGAAACTTTATCGTTTTCAGGTGGGATACAAAATAATGAGAGACAAGTTCTGGAAGCAAAATCTGTAATTTTTTTTGTTGTTACAATCCATATATGTAAGTGTAATGACAAACATTGTATATTTGTAGTTATAATATATGTAATTGATATTGAAATCAATAGAGCATTTCTTTCGATCCTTAATTTTGTGTAATCTCTAATCTTTAATCTTTAATTATTGTCGATAATATCAATCATTTTTTAGGGACCTATTTTGATTTCAGGCCCACGGTGGGCTTGAAATGTCATTATTTCAGGCCCAGCGTGGGCCTGAAATGATTTATTTCAGGCCTACACTGGGCCTGAAATGCTAGTATTTCAGGCCCATCGTGGGCTTGAAATGCTAGTATTTCAGGCCCATCGTGGGCCTGAAATGCTAGTATTTCAGGCCCTAGCTGGGCCTGAAATGACATTATTTCAAGCCCAGCTTGGGCCTGAAATGATTTATTTCAGGTCCAGCGTGGGCCTGAAATGATTTATTTCAGGCCCACACTGGGCCTGAAATGCTATCATTTCAGGCCCAAGCTGGGCCTGAAACAATATGTTTCAGGCCCACGCCTCTGGTTGTAAAAAAATTATTTACAGTATGATTAAATATTTATACGCCAATCTTTTAAATAAATGAACATGTTGTGACCACATTTTTAAAAGATAAACAAGAAGGAGAGTACCTAAATACACATTGCATACCACAATTGAATTCCATTCACATCAAGACCTCATATTATCAGAATTTGGCACATCAGGAGGTTTGTATGATGGACCTAGCATATTTGGATTTTTCAAACCTCATTATTAGTAGTCAGACTTTACCTAATTATTGGTATTTTAGCTAGGATATGCTATTTTTCGTCTCCAAACATAGTCCTAATGATTATCTAAAACTGTGTTGATACAGTATCAGTTGGCACACAACAATGATTCAACAAAGCAAAAATCAGAGGGGGTTAAACAACAGATATTCAGAAAACATAGGACTTCAGGACTTCAAGTTCCTGAAATTACATTATTTTGGGTTTACAAATCATACAACTTCAATTCTGATATATTCTGCTTATATTGATTGGACACAAGGTAAAATGTATCATAATATTAAATTACTTCTATAAGTCACAACATTAACAACTAGTTTTTTTAAGAATACTATACATTCAGTTATCCTCCTTACAAAATAAACACTTCCATCAGAAAATTTCTGCAATACATAAACCAATTAACTCAAGACCTTGGGGCTGACAGTATTCTACATGTCCTTTTATTATGGCCAAGTTGTTTGCAACGGCTGCATTTAAGTTTCACCTTGCCATTGTGTCTTGACTCAATTCGTGCCTTCTTTCGTCTACCGAGCTGCACAAGGCTACGGGGACATCGAACTGTAATGTTGTTTACTCCACTAGGCTAAAACTGCTTGCTTCTACAAGGGTAAATACGATCCATGTAAACCCACTTCCAAGTTTCAGAATAAAAATAATGCTCACAATATCGGAGTGTATCGATGTTTCTGTGAATGATTACAGCTATAACATGTGAGCAAGGGAGTCCTGAAATTTGAAACTCCCCACAATGACAAAACTTTTTTCCAAATCAACAATGTATGAAGTGCCCCATGTTTCTACCTCCATTTCTGATTGAGAGTAAGGGTGAACCTTATAAGCTCTAGCTTTCTCTCTCCTTGATTCCATTTCTTTTGTAGCATGAGGTGTCAAAGCAACATGTCATTTGGAGACTTCCTCTCTATGGTTATAGAACCATTGAGCTACCTTTCTTCTTATAGTATCAATTAACCTATTTATGGGAAGCTCACGTGTAGACTTAAACAAAGCATTTAAGCTCTCCACACAATTCGTGGTAAGCATTCTGTACCTTCTCCCAGTAAAGTATGCATTTGCCCACCTTTTAGGGTCAATGTTCTGAAGCCACTTATGAGCATCTGGATGTTTTTCAAGCATTGTCTGCATTATCATATCATATTGGAGTGTTGTGTTGGCTCGTGCTGCTACCCAAAACAAACCTACAGCAGCTCTACTTCCAGTATCAGTTACCATATTACAAGACATGTGGTGGCAACAAAAAGCATGATGCGCGTTTGTGAATACTTTTCTGACTGCTGATATAATGCCCCGATGTCTATCTGATACTATGGTGAGTGAGTGATCATCGACAGCAAAGAACCTCTTTGTATGCTCCAAAAACCACTCCCAAGCAGACCCACATTCTAGTTCAGCTATTGCAAAGGCAACTGGGAGAACATTGTCATTACCATCAATCGTCGTAGCAATAAACAATACTCCTAGACACTTTCCTCTTAGGTGTGTCGCATCAATTCTGATAAGTCTACGCAAATAAGACCTAAACACCCTTCGGCAAGCACCAAAAGCCCAAAAACACCTCTGGAACTGATTGTCACCATTCGTGCATAGTGCCACATAAGTTTCAGGATCTCTAGCTCTTAACTCACGCAGATATTGTGGGAGATCTCTGTTGGATCGAGAAAACCGATAGAGGGGGGGTGAATATCGGTAAATTTTCGGATTTACGTAAAGAGCAATTTCACAGCGGAAGTTAAAAACACACAACGCAAACACGGGAGGTTTTACTTGGTTCGGAGCCTGTGTCGACTCCTACTCCAAAGCCCACGGTCGTTGACCGTTTACTTTGGGCAATTCTATATTTGGCGCAAAGACAGTTTACAAATATTGAATACAGAGTAAGTGCAGTAAACTTTAACAATTAAGAAAAAGATGCTCTTCTTTTACCGACGTCCGATTGTAGGTTCACTTGTTCGGAGCAGCGGGACATCGTCGGCTCGAGTTGGGCAGTTTCCGGAGCAAGGCGCGAGAGCAGAAGAGCGTGGAAACGTTGAATGAATTTTTTTTTTCAAGGCTTGGGCGTTGGGTGCTATTTATAGCACCTAGGGGCGCCCTGGACGTCGGGGGCGCCCTGCCACGTGTCAGCCGATCCGGATTTAGCTCAGTCAACAGTTATCCCATCCGAATAGGGATAAGTTTGACTCTGGGGGTGCCCTGGTCGCAGAGGGCGCCTTGGCTGACTTCTTCCGCGCAGAAATCTCGGCTGTGGATAAAGATGAAGCTTCGCAGACCTGGGCCCAAGGTGCCTTGGCTACTGAGGGCACCCTGGCTGCTGAGGGCGCCCTACCCAGTAAGCAGCCGAAGCCCTTTTTGCTTCACTTGGTTGTGGTTCACCTTGGGGGCGCCCTGGACACTCAGGGCGCCCTGCTCAGCTTCTGCCTCACTCCTTTGAGGCTCTCTGAGTTACAGACACACGTTCCTTCGGTCCTGCATCCAGGGTTAGTCCAAAACACAATACAGCAATTAATTATTAGTTTATACAGCCTTAGCTGTCTTGGTTCTGACTTTGGTCTCCAAAATGGAGCCCTAGGTCGAACCGACACCTACTGTTCCCTCGACGGGGAACGCGTCCTCACCTACTCCTCTCGGGAGAATTTACCTGATGCCAACTGTTCCTCTAGTTGGACTTTTGCCTGACGGTCCTTTGTCAGGTCTTGTAAACTAGCAGTCCTTCGCCAGTTGCCTAGCAGTCCTTCGCTAGGGCTTTAGTCCCAAGCTGTCCTTCGCCTGGCGCCTAGCAGTCCTTCGCTAGGGCTTGGATACTGGCAGTCCTTCGCCAGTTGCCTAGCAGTCCTTCGCTAGGGCTTAGATACTGGCAGTCCTTCGCCAGGTGCCTAGCAGTCCTTCGCTAGGGCTTTTTCTGCACACTCAGTGAACAACGTTAGATCACAAATAAACTTAACTTTGAATCCTTTGCCAATATCAAAACCAGGTTCGATATGGTGCTTCCTGCACCAACAATCTCCCCCTTTTTGATTATGGCAACACAATTCAAAGTTAAGTAAAAAAACTTTATAACTGTTTAAGAACATAATGTAAAAATGAAGTATAGCAATTTTACACAATTCAATGTTAAGTAAAAACTTTATAACATTTACTAACGCAAGGTAAGATTTGAAAAAAAACCTTTATTTCTCATAAAAAAACCTTTATTTCTTATACTCCCCCTAAAACCCTGAGTACTTGTGTTATAATACTTAACTTTGACCTTTCCTCCCCCTTTGACATATATCAAAAATAAACATGGGTGAATAAGGTATCTAATAGGGAGGTTTGAGTTTTATCAAAATAAATTTAACTAAAGGAGTTCAAAAGCATAGTTTTCAAAAGAAACTTTAAGTAATGGATTTCATAATTTTCAAAGTAATGGATGTTTTGAAAATACATCAGGCTCCCCCTTAATGTGATAACTCTTCTACTTATATTTTAGAAAAAGCTTGCAAAAACTTGTAACATAGTTTTCAAGAAAAACTTAACCGTAACTTACTTAGCCAACATTTTGAAAACAAGTTTTCCTTAAAAAGTTTCAACTTTTGCACTCATAAAGGATTTTCCTTAGTACATATTTGTGCATTAAAAATCATTTTTACTTGGAAAACCTTTAAATAGACAAGTTTTTGCTGAAACATAGATCTGTTTACTAAGAAAAATTTTACTTAGAAATATTTTCAAAATAACTGCACTTAGTGCTTTAGAGGTTTTGAAAGATGCTTAGACCAATTTTAAAGCACTTAAGAATACTTAGTGAAAACAAGATAAAATTTGAAATTTTCTCTCTCTTGGCCATATATCAATAAGGAACCCTTTTTTTAAAAAGATTTAAGGAAAAATTATGTGGATCAGAGCTTATGAGTTTTGAAAATATAAAAATACTTAGTATAATTTTGAAAGCACACAGATTAAATTGCACTAAAAAAGACTCCGCTTTGAAGGATATTGTGCAATTTTGAAAAAGGATTTTGTATTTTTAGCCAAGTCTTTAGAAAATTCACGTACTTAGAACAGTATTGCCTTGGAAAAGTATTAGAATTTTTTTTAAACATTATATTTTGAGATATTATGCAAATTTTAGAAAATATAAGTACTTTTGAAAAGTATGCATGTAAGTACTTTTAAACATAATATTTTAAAGGAATTTAATGTTATTTTGAGATCATGATACTTTACTTGGTTTCTTTTCCAGTCTGACACAATCCTAGGAAACCTTGTTAACTATAAGGACATTTTCCTAAGTGTCCTGGAAATTTTTCAACCCAAGTAAATATTATTTCAAAAGGTATTTCAAACAAAACATTTTAAAATAATATTATTTTGTAAGACAAATGTTTTCGACACAATTTTGAAAATATAGTGTATGAAAACATATTATTTAGAAATGTTTAATAACTCTTTTAATTTGACCTCTCCCTAAACTTGATACAGTCCTTGGAAGCTTGTTGACCACAAGTATTCTTCCTCTGAGTTCTTAGGGTTCAGTTCATATCAAAAGAATTATTTAATAATTTTAAAGATAAATGCTAAGGAAAATACTTGTTAGAAATAATTTCTTTTGGTTAAGACTCCCCTAAATTTGACACATCCTAGGAGTCCTTGTAGATCATTAAGTAGACCTTCCTTTGTGTCTTTAGGGTTTACTAAAATCAAAAGAGTAGTTTTGAATACTAGCAGGGTAATATAATTTTTAGTAAATTCAATTTGAGCAGAAACCCTGTTTTCGAAAAACATTTTGAAATAATAATGGTTTTTGTAAAGCACAATTTTTAAAAAAAATATAGTGATTATTGGAAAACATAGTATTTTTAAACTTCTTCTTTTAATTTGATCTCCCCTTAGATTTGACATAGTTTGGCTTTTATCTAAGTTCCTTAAGGGGTTTCAGTGTTGAGCAAGTTTGACTATGTTGACTAGGGTTGACTGTTTTGACCATGTTTAACCAATTAATGACTAAAACAAAACAAGCCCTAGATTATATTTAAAACAAGTCTATTAACATGAAATTTTAAAAAAATGTTAGAATTGAAAGAGTAGGGTACCGTAAACAAAAAAAAAGGATAATTTTGAATAATTTTTGAAAGCACTTTGAGTTTTATTTAAAAGGATAGTGACATATATTCTTAGGTCCTAGATATCTCACCCAGTTCTATGTGATCAAACATGTTAACCTTATGGGTTTTGTGAGACAAATATTTTAATTTTGAAAACATGGTTAATTTTGAAAAGTTAGATTAATTTTGAAAACAATTAATTTGAAAAGGAATATTTGAATCTAAGATTAACTGACAATTTATGTTAGATTCGAATTTGACAAAAAGTAATTTGAATTTGAAATTCAAAAATTGGCTTCCAGGTCTTGGCGAGGCACTAGGCCTTCTTTGGCCGTAGCCTTATTGGATCATCAACCCTTTCCTTGACAAAGCCGTTTAATGAAATTCCATTTTCAAAATTAATCTTTGAAAAGTTCTGGTCTAACTAGTTTGAGTTTTGGATCGGTAGCTTCGGCTAGTTTCACCAGTCTAAAGAGATCAAGTAAACTTGATCTTATTAGAATTGGTTTCCCTAACGTACTATCATCTCACCTCCACCAAATACTATGTTGTTCAAATTTCAGTTAAACCTTTGGTCCTTAAACTAATCAATCCTAATTTTAAGCAAAAAAAAAAACATAAAAAAACATACAATTAAAGCAAACAAAAAAATTGATCTAAGTTATATCATAATCGAAATAAAACTCTGGTTTATTAAAATCAGCATGGTTGTGAATTAAATTTTCTGACATATTAAACTTAACTAATTTGTATGAATTAATTACGTTCTTTGATATAAATATTAGATTTTCAAATACCGTAAATTTACCTTTTGATTCCCGTTTGGGAATCTCCCCCTTGATACTTGCCGTCTTTCCTTTTTGTGTCTTTAGTATCTTGTAGTGATCACGAGCTGATCGGACCGGTTTGGTTTGATCTCCTTCTCTGTCATCAAATTCTGAGTCTGAGTTGGACTCGTGTACAGGTTGAATCTTCTTCTTTGGTGGTTCTCTTGGAGCTTTCCCTGCACTAGAAATTATACCTTCCTCGACCATTATAGTATTTGTTTGATTATCTAATTGTAATTCAAAAAAGGATTCGAGATTGGTTACCATTTTTGTCTTAGTCAATTCGTCTTCTGACTCTGGCTCGAGTTCGCAGTCAGGTGCTAACTCTTCTAATATCTCAATTTCGGAGCTCTCTTCGTGTAGATTGGTTAGTTTCTCCCAAATTTCTCTGGCACATCTGAATGGACCTACTAGTTCGAGTTGCTCCTTGGTTAGGCCACATTGTAGGATTGCTGTCGCCCTTGCATCGGTCTCGATTTGGTTGAGGGTTTGTTCATCCAGTTTATCCCATTCGATGGATAACTCATCTTCTACGGGAAGAGAGAATCCCGTTTGGATGATCCGCCATAAGTCCATGTGGGCCTTCAGAAGGGACTCCATTTGTCTTCTCCAAAAGCTGAAGTTCTCGCCGGAGAATAGCGGTGGACGAGCACTGTTCCACTCTTGGTTGGCCATTTAAAATAACCTCTTGCACATAAAAAGAAACAACAAAAGTGTACCAAGACTTGGTCTTGGATTAGTAGTGCGGGAGAAGGAAGAAATAGCCAAAAAAAATATTCCACAAATTTCGAGGCGAAATAATAATAAAATAATAAAAATAAGTTATGACAAATTTTTGAAAAATATTGATTTTGTCAATTCTGATTAATAATGAAAAAGTAAGAATTTAACGTTAAAAAAAATTGCTCGAATTAAAGTAGCACGAATTTCGAGAAAAATATTAAAATAAAAAAATTTATGACAAATTTTCAAAAATTATTCGTTTTATCAAATCAGACTTATGGTGAAAATATGAAAATTTCAAAAATTGTTCGTTTTAAATACACCTACAGATATTATTTATTTTTAAAATAAAAGGCGGAAAAGATGTAGTGGTATTGATTAAAAAAAGAAAAGAAATAAGATAAAAAATTTTGTAAATCCGAAAAACTTTCAAACTGGTGGTTGCACCAAGTTTAGACTACCCCGCTCTGATACCACTTGTTGGATCGAGAAAACCAATAGAGGGGGGGTGAATATCGGTAAATTTTCGGATTTACGTAAAGAGCAATTTCACAGCGGAAGTTAAAAACACACAACGCAAATACGGGAGGTTTTACTTGGTTCGGAGCCTGTGTCGACTCCTACTCCAAGGCCCACGGTCGTTGACCGTTTACTTTGGGCAATTCTATATTTGGCGCAAAGACAGTTTACAAATATTGAATACAGAGTAAGTGCAGTAAACTTTAACAATTAAGAAAAAGATGCTCTTCTTTTACCGACGTCCGATTGTAGGTTCACTTGTTCGGAGCAGCGGGACATCGTTGGCTCGAGTTGGGCAGTTTCCGGAGCAAGCGCGAGAGCAGAAGAGCGTGGAAGCGTTGAATGAAATTTTTTTTTCAAGGCTTGGGCGTTGGGTGCTATTTATAGCACCTAGGAGCGCCCTGGACGTCGGGGGCGCCCTGCCACATGTCAGCCGATCCGGATTTAGCTCAGTCAACAGTTATCCCATCCGAATAGGGATAAGTTTAACTCTGGGGGCGCCCTGGTCGCAGAGGGCGCCTTGGCTGACTTCTTCCGCACAGAAATCTCGGCTGTGGATAAAGATGAAGCTTCGCAGACCTGGGCCCAAGGCGCCTTGGCTGCTGAGGGCGCCCTGCCCAGTAAGCAGCCGAAGCCCTTTTTGCTTCACTTGGTTGTGGTTCACCTTGGGGGCGCCCTGGACACTCAGGGCGCCCTGCTCAGCTTCTGCCTCACTCCTTTGAGGCTCTCTGAGTTGCAAACACACGTTCCTTCGGTCCTGCATCCAGGGTTAGTCCAAAACACAATACAGCAATTAATTATTAGTTTATACAGCCTTAGCTGTCTTGGTTCTGACTTTGGTCTCCAAAATGGAGCCCTAGGTCGAACCGACGCCTACTGTTCCCTCGACGGGAAACGCGTCCTCACCTACTCCTCTCGGGAGAATTTACCTGATGCCAACTGTTCCTCTAGTTGGACTTTTGCCTGACGGTCCTTTGTCAGGTCTTGTAAACTGGCAGTCCTTCGCCAGTTGCCTAGCAGTCCTTCGCTAGGGCTTTAGTCCCAAGCTGTCCTTCGCCTGGCGCCTAGCAGTCCTTCGCTAGGGCTTGGATACTGGCAGTCCTTCGCCAGTTGCCTAGCAGTCCTTCGCTAGGGCTTGGATACTGGCAGTCCTTCGCCAGGTGCCTAGCAGTCCTTCGCTAGGGCTTTGATACTGGCAGTCCTTCGCCAGGTGCCTAGCAGTCCTTCGCTAGGGCTTTTTCTGCACACTCAGTGAACAACGTTAGATCACAAATAAACTTAACTTTGAATCCTTTGCTAATATCAAAACCAGGTTCGATATGGTGCTTCCTGCACCAACAATCTCTGTATGCCTCATCATAATCTCCAACAATCTTTTTCAATGCTTTCTCCCTAGCTATGTATGCTTTTCTGTATGATATCGTCACTCCAAATCTAGCTTTAATATCTGAAATAATCATACTTGGTTTGTATTGTTCATTATGAAGAAATTGCTCTTCAACAAAAGAAGCAACAAATGATGAAGAGCATGCATGATGATCAGCACTTTCCCTAACACTTCCACATTGGTGTTCCTTTATATATTTTGTAACAGTGAACTCTACTTCCCCCCTTCCTACTACTCTCCATGTACATGGTTGGTTAAAACACACTGCTTTAACTCTATTTTTCTGGGTGTCAACTGGGTTATATCTTATATGCTTAACCATCGCATGTTTAACAAGTGCATTCTTGAATTCTTCTCTAGATGGAAATATCTGCCCCACAAAAAATTCGTGCTCATCTCTTGCCTCTAGCTCTCGAATTGGCCCAGCAAGCAATCGAGAATTCAAAATATATGGATCTTCAGCTAATGGAAACTCCTCCTCTAAGTCACTGTACTGATCTGGGGGGAATTCATATTGCTCAATTTACATATCATCAGCTTGGAATTCTAGTACACTTGTACTGGGTACTAATTCTTCTGCATTCCGGATTTCAATTTCTTCCTCCCCACTCCAGGTTGGCTGAAAGATCTCAACTACTCTTGTAGAAGAATTCAAACCCTCATCTTCTATATTATTTGCTTCTTCATTTAGATCAATTGCCAAATTCCTTGTAATGCTATTATCACCATACTGGGAAGATAATGGAATATTATTACTAGCTATTTGTAATCCTTTCCCCGTGACCGCATTATCATCAAGAGTATTCCATATCTCAGAGAGAATTTCGTCAACAACATTATCATCCCTGAAAAAAAATTACAATTACCTTTATCAAACTTTGAAATTGATAATAAAGGCCCTAGGAGCCCCTGAGGGCCTGAAATCATTTGATTTCAGGCCCAGGGATTTGATTTCAGGCCCTACCAGGGCCTGAAATCATTTTATTTCAGGCCCAGGTCGGGCCTGAAATCATTACATTTCAGGCCCAGGCCGAGCCTAAAATCATTTGATTTCAGGCCCACTCCGGGCCTGAAACATTACATTTCAGGCCCAGGGCGGGCCTAAAATCATTTGATTTCAGCCCCTCCCTGGCCCTTAAATAAAAGAAATTCAGGCCAGGCCCTGGGAGGGCCTGAATTCCTTTTATTTCAGTCCCTCCGAGGGCCTGAAACAAATTATTTCCGAGGGCCTGAAACAAAATATTTCAGCCTCTCCTATTGCCTGAAATCTAATGAGATCATGCACTCTAAGGGCCTGAAATCATGTAATGCATATCACCCTAAGCCTCCTCCAAATATAAAAATAGTAGAAAGAGTTTATCTTGATTAAAACTAGATCTGATATCATATCAAAGATGACAATCATACGTACATTACTATTTCTCTTAGTTACCAATCTATTGCTTCCTTTTTCTCCTTCGACAACCTATTTTCCTTAGGTGCTTTGGTGAAGAATCGAGTTGTGCAAGGAAGCAATATATACGTACCTTCATGATCATTCGACTTGTGCAAAGTAGTAATATATATATTGGCTGAGAAAAATTTGACTGCTACCCATCGGAACCATAAATTATTATTTTATTGATAAAGTGGTTTGGTTGTCTCAAAAATGTGTTTGATAAAACCATTCATTAGCGGGAGGGGTATAAAAGTAACTTCACTATATGGGATGCGCCCTTTGGTATAATAGAAACCATGGTACTCCTTTCGGTAAATACGAATTGTTGGATACGCCCTTTGGTAAATTGCCGTTTAATAAGTCATCTTTCTCAGAATTGCAGTCATCCATCTCAGAACCTTAATCAGCAACTTTTGAACAAAATCACCTTTTTAAATAACAACTATAAGAATAAGAGAGTTACAAACCAATCCTAAAGTCACGGTTAAGCAGGAAGGAGACTCGAGGGAGGGCTGCAGGCGGATCGGCTGGGGTCGCTGTTAAAATACAGAAACTCAGAGGGCTAAATGGCAAAAGAAACTAAAATAAAGGGCTTAGGTCGATTTAAATGGAAGTGAAGGGCTTTTATGCAAAAGCACCATCACTTAAATAAATCTTTTTTTTCTTTCTCAGCCCTAATCAGCCTGCGATCAGTTTTTTTTCCCACGCGCCGCAGCCAACACTCGACCACTTCCTCTTCCCTTCTTCTTCCTCGCAAGCCCTAAATCGTAGCCAAGCGATCTCAGCGCACCGGCTTCTTCTTCTTCTCCTCCCCTCCGGATTTCGTCCTCAGCACTGGCGAACCTCCATGCTCGTCGTTGAGCAGTGCCGACGCCGAGCGTCGAATGTAGATCTAGGGAGACCTAGCCCAAATCTGGGAAGGGGCTTCTAGGGTTCCGGTGGCAGCGTGTCACGCCTGGACCCGAGCAAGCGTGGGAAAGGCGTAGGCGATTGGAATCTCGATTTCAGGTTTGTGAATTGGATGTGCTATCCTAATCGCCGGCTGGTTACAGTAATTCTGCAAATTAGGGCTACCGGTGAATCAATCCTTCTTCTCTTCCTGTTCTTGGCAGATTGGAGTGGATGGCTGGGATAGGGATTGATTGAATCCGCTGAGTTCCATTCGGATTCGATTGATGCAGGGGATGAACCACGCACGTGTGCTTTGAGAGGTAAGATCTTGATCCCTCTGTTTCTTCTTCCCCGTGGCTAGGCGAGTGGTTGTGTTTAAGTGGTGTTTCATGCTGAATATGTGGAGCAGGGCTGAGGTGTGCGATCTATGATGATCAACCGAAGTTAGCTTGAGTGGGTGATAAAGAGCAACTCCGAATTTGTTTTGTTGGGGTTACTGATCTTGAGTTTTGGATGTTTCTGCGTTGTGTTCTGCTTTGCTCAGGTGGATCAGTGTAATAGGTTGTTACTTAGGTTTGTGATCATGGTAATGGTTGTTGGGGTCGATCTATTCTGATGGAGGTTGTTTGTTCTGTTGATTGCTTCGAGTTCTTGGTTGGATTTGTAGAATCCTGTTTAAGATTTCTCTTTGATCTATTTTGAGCAGAGTGAACGAAGGAGTTTGTATTAGCTCTGGGATTTTTGTTGTTCTGTTAAGGTTGATTATTCTGCCAAGAACTATTTGGTGAAAATAGGTGATGTTTTGGATGTGTATCCTTTGTGTGCCAATCGTTACCGTGAGCTAGCTTTCTGCCCGAGTATCTGTCGTGAAGCTCCATTTGGAGCAGAGGCAAATGGTGTAGTTGTAATTGAGGATTTGGCACTATTACGGAGGTTGCTAAGAGGAATGGGTTTATGATGTGGTTAGCTAGATTGGGTTGGGAGTTGATGTGGATTAGGTTAAACCTAGGTTGAGCCTAAATCCTATAACTCAGTGTAATTTAGGACTTATCTTGATATGACATAATAATTGATTTAGCTAATTACTTATGTATAAGTAGCTAAATAATTATGTCATTGATACAGGACACTGATTGACTTGGATATTCTTGCTACGGATATTATTCTGGACTGGAGGTTCTCGACGTTGCAGACATCGACATTGGAGGCGGGTACCTCTGACTTATCTTTTAGATTAGTCATAGTTGATATGCTTGATATGCTATGTTTAGCGGTAGGGTAATGTAGTATTTTATACCTGCTCTACCTTGGCTGATACTGTTTATGATATACCTGGCATGTGATACCTATACCTTTAGGACATAGGCTATGGTGCATTATCTATGATCCTTGCATATCATGTTGATATAGGTGGACTAGATAGTGGATGCTATTTGACCAGAGTCATGCATCATCGTGCACTGTGCATCACTGTCGATCAGGGGCCCCCTTATGGGTGAGTCAGGTCGACAGTCATACTGACCTATCCATACGACCACTCATGGGTTAATGGTTGACGGAGTATGGGTAGTGTGCTCTGTGCTGCTCAGCTCATGCACTCATGGGTTAGTGAATCGGAGCGTGGTGGCAGCAGAGGTTCCTCCTTGAGTTGTCCATATACCAGGAGATGAGAGAGAGAGGTCTCTCCCCCATTTATATACATGGGGTAGGTGTTAACACTCAGATAGAGATATCCTCCAGAGATGGCCTGGGGCTGATAGTGATATAGCCAGGATAGGTGATGGCCTGGGGCTGATAGAGATATCGCCAGGATAGGTTTTGGCATGGGGCTATTAGTGATATAGCCAGGATAGGTGATGGCCTGGGGCTGATAGAGATATCGCCAGGATAGGTCTTGGCCTGGGGCTATTAGTGATATCGCCAGTATAGGTCATGGAGTAGGGGTGTTACGCCGGCAGCATACTGTCTACTCGGTTGCTCAGGAGTAGCGACGGCAGAGTACGGACGGCAGTCACAGCTCTACGCCGGAGGGTGGCCTCCGCTCAGCTTCTCCCGTACATAGGTGATGATGTCTGACCGGCGACAGAGGTGACCATGTCATTGCACCATGTGCATACGCATCTTGTGCACTTGCCATGCTTGTTATACTTGGATGTTGCATTTGATTGACATGCACATACAGGAGACCCTTATGTCTGGTTTCAACGACTCAGCTAGATTGGTATGGTATTTTTATTCCTGTTCCAGTTATGCTTACCACTGCATGTACCTGTGTTATTTCGATTGTCTGTTACTCTATTGCTAGCTTAGACTATCCTGTATATCTGATGAGATATTCGCTGAGTACTGTTACTCACCCCGTCAGCTCCCTGTTTTTATTTCAGGATGATTGTCTGGTGTGCCCGGCAGCCTGTCCCAGTTCGCGTATTTCTTCGAGATGATTCCGGGATGTTTCTTTTACTTTGTTGGTGGTACATGTTGGTACCCGTTTTCTGTTTCTTTTACTTTACTTTTCCGCTGCTGTATTCGTGTTGGTCGTGTCCTTTTATACGGCGGTATAGTTGTACTTTTGTGAGCCATGGAGGCCTTGTGCCTTGTGTTTGTCATAAGTCGTACCGGTACGCAGTTTTTTGTCGTCGTTTTCGTTTTCGTTGAGTTCAGACAGTTGTTCCAGCCCTATAGGCTGTGGTACAACCATCTGAGGTGGTCGTAGATGCTTGGTTTCCGAATTGTCCGTCGGTCCAGGGAGTGGCAGTCCGGTCGGTATTGGACGGGCAGCTCCTCGGGGCGTGACAGTCGCAGATGAGAGGGGTTGCGCACTTGCGCTTGCGTAGGACTGCCGGCGGAGTTGTAGCTTGTAGGTGATCGGTTGTGAGAATAGAGAGGCGAGCGAGAGAAGAGCGATGCCGACGAGCAGTGAGTGGGTGAGGAGGACTGCATGGTGCCGGGTGCCGGGTGCGTGCAGCATGCGGCCGAGCGGGAGTTGGGGATTTTAGGGTTTACGTTTTGGCTTTTAGGCTTTTTAATTACCTTTTGGCTTTTGGATTTTAGGGTTTACCTTTTGGCCGAGCGGGAGTTTTAGACTTTTTTAATTACACCAGGCGGCAGGCACTCCAGAGTCCAGCTCACAGTCCGCACTCCAACCCACCCTGGCCCGCCCCCACGGCCCACCCGAACTGATAATTTCGGTTTGTTCGGTTTAACCGAATAACACCATGCAAAATCGAACCCGAACCGATATAATCGATTTTTTAAAACCGAATTAACCGAAATTCCGAATAAACCGAACCGAAATTAAAAAATCGGTTGGTTCGGTCGGTTTATTCGGTTTACCCGAATTTTTGCACACCCCTAGCTAGGGGTAACTTTGTACTTAACTATGTTGACTCCAAATCTAATCTAGCAAACATTTTTACTAAAACTCTTATCTAAATATGAGTTTAGTATATTCAGAAGACAATTAGGAATGTGCTATGTAGAATAGATCTTAACACATTTCAAAATTCAAATTGTGTTTCAAAATTTATGTTTTTAAAAAATTATATGTTTCTCAAAATTATGTTTTCTCAAAACCTAGTTTTTCCTTTGTATTTCAAAAACTATATTTTTTAACTTATGTTTTTCAAACTTTACAAAACTTATGTTTTTCAAACTATACTAACTTATGTTTTTCAACTACGTTTCCAAACTTATATTTCTTTATGGATTTAGCCTAGGTTTCCCCTAGAAAATATGAACCTATAGTTTTAGGCAGCCAACATCTCATAAACATATTAGGATTACCTTACTTATGTATTCAAAACATTTAGAATGTTGTAAGATGCTTAGGATTGTGCCTGAATTTCAGATGCTTATAAATTGTGCATCAACATAAGTCTGGGCGAAAAATACCAATTCAAATTGATCAAGTTAAGTACTTCTTTGTAGTAAACAACTAGCTAGATAATTTTACTTAACTTGACTAACTGAGTAGCTAGATAGTAACTAATAGTTAGACATTTGGTTAAGAAAATTAGATAAATTATTTTTAACTATTATTTTCAAAATTAATCTTACTATTCAATCATGCTTGGAATCTAGATTAAAACTTAAATTATTATTCGTTCAAAATTTTTTACAAGTATTAAATCAAATGCAATATTCTTGGCTTAGTTTTCTTTCTTGTCAAAAGTTGAGTTGAAATTTCTTTTCAAAACTTGCTTCTTTATATATATTTCATGTTCTTACAAAAATTATCCAATGAAATTTTCCTTCTGAGAATTTTTTTTCCCTGAAAATTTTTCTATTTTGAATTTTTTTTCTATCGTTTTCATGGATTTTTTTCTCTTTTCAAAACTAGTCTTAGAAAATTTTGCTTATAAAATGTTTTCAAAACTTTTATGAAGAATCTTATAAATATTTTTTTATCTTTAAAATTTTTTTATCTTTCTAAGAAATTTTACAAAACCAAAATTCTATAAAAAGATTATTTTTCAATATGAGTACAAATCTTTCAAAATCTAAGTAAATATTTGTTTTCAAAAACTAGTTTTAATGGATATATTATAAGTTTCAATGCATATTCTCTTTGTCTAGCTAAACTTTTTGATATATGATAAAGAGGAAGAGATAAGTTAGAGTTAAATTATTTTCTTAAAATTTGTAAGTAATGATTTTTAAAAGAGAGTTTTTCAAAATTATACAAGTTTTTAAAACTTCAAGAGGAGAATTTTAAATTAAGGGGAGCATATTTTGAAAAAAGTTTAAAAATCTTTGTCTTTTTAAAAAGTATTTCTTGTGTTAGACTTTTATCAGAATTATTATATTTTACTCAACTTTAAACTAAATTATCATAAATCAAAAGAAGAGATTGTTGATGTTGGAAGCACTAGCTAATCAAACATATATTTTGATATTGGCAAAGGTTCAAATTTAAGGGTTATTGTTGTTTTAACAAACTTAACTAAGTATGCAGAAAAGTCCTAGTTGATGATGTTGAAGCAATCTATGGTCCGTGGGACCATGTATTTTGATGTTTGGGCAAAGGATTTAAGTTAGGTTTACCCTTATGTTTGATATGTGTATTTGAGTGTGCAGGTTTACAGGATACACATAGACTTAGCTGAATGATTTTGGATCCGGTGAAGAATTACATGAGGAGATGAGTCATGGGCTTGTATGCATCCGAGGGATAGTGGACAAGGCAGGAACGATGAGCCGAGGGAAACACACTTCGAGGCATACGCGAAGGATGGCATGAGGACGAGTTGCGGGCTTGTATGTATTCGAGGGATGAGAGCCAAAGTCGAAGAAGGCTTGAAGCAATAGGTTGAAGCTGCAAACGAAGAGTCAGCTGAGTCGTGAGGGTCCGAGTGTGAGAGAATTGTACTTGGGAAGAGAAACCCTAGGTTTAGGGTTTGGGCAGTCGACTGATGCTTGGATCAGTCAACTGGTAGTTGGCACAGAAAGATCAGACGACTGATCTTCTGTGTAGTCAACTGGTATCGATTGGGTATTCGAATGTTGGGTTGTAGCGTTCGAATTCGGGTGGACCAGTCGACTGGTGTTGGCACCAGTCGACTGGTAACGACTAGTTCATCCATGAGCTCTATTTAAGGGAGCTTGGTTTGGCTAGCTAGGGTTGAGAAATTGGCTTTGGTCAAAGGCTAATTAGTAGTCTTGGTGCTTAGGGTTTGTTGCAAGGATTGTGGTGAGGTTTCTCCACCCACAAAGAGCGACAAGAGCTAGCTGGAGGTCTTTCGGGGTCTAATCCATTGACGGATAGAGATCGTCCACCTCAAGGACACGCCGTGAAGTAGGAGTCTTATCTTTGAACTATGTAAACGGTTTATGTTAGCATTGTTATTATTTGTAGTTTATATTTTTGCTTGCACTTGCTAACACTTGTAGAAGAAATGATCGAATTGGGGTGACCAAACTATTCATCCCCCCCTCTAGCCGGTCCATCGATCCCTAACAAGTGGTATTAGAGTCGGGGTCACTCATCTATAGACTAATCGCCGGGAGAGCAAAAGGCTAGAGGAAATGACGCTTGAAGAACGCTTAGGGGACGACATCAACGTTCCACCTCCCTATGACCATGAGAGTTTCGATTATTGAAGGTTGCAGACAAAGACATGGTTCAATATGGATTGGGATCTAATGATTGCACTCGAAGAACCATTTAAAGGCCCGAAAGATAAGCACAGGAAAAAGCTCCGACGACGATATTGGAATTAGGAGCAACAAACACAATCGAAGACAAATGATAAGGTAATATCAATTTTACTTAATATTTTGCCTAATGATATAATTAGTCGTGTAGGTCAGTACAAGTGTGCTCATGAACTATGGAGCAAAGTGATTGCTCTTAATAAAAAGTCTACACAAGAAGAAGAGCCCAAGGAGATGGGCTTGATGGTCCAAGAAGAAAAGAAGGATCAATCAGATGAGGAAAGGAGCTCAACATCCGAGGAGGAGAAGAAAGAAGATGAAGAATCATCCATCTCCTCAAGTGAATTGGGAATTGAGGATGAGTCATCCACATCCTCAAGTGAGGAAGAAATAGAAGAAGTCTCAACTTCAAGGATTGAGGGGGAGAAGATACCATCCTCAATATCGGAACAAAAAGAAGCATCCACCTCCACCAAAGCAAAATCCAAAGATCACATAATTTGTTTTGGGTGTAATGAAAAGAGACACTATAAGGTCAAGTGTCCAAAGGGTAAGAAAAAGAAGAAAAATCCTAAACTCAATTTAATTAATTTGAAAACTAACATGAGTTGTAGAGATGGAGCTAAGAAGGAGAAGAAGCACATTAGGTGTTTCACATGTGGTAAGCTAGGACATTACCACACCAAATGCTAAGGAAAGGAGAATTCAAGAAGTTGGAGTATTTGAGGAGATGAGAGTAGAGGGAGAAGAAGAAGAGCTCATATCAAGGGGAAGCTACAAGGGTAAGGGAGGTAATCCCTAATTTAAAAATTAATTCAAATTCCTCTATGCATTTCAAGAAAAATTTTCTTATCTATCCATGCATAATTATGATTTTAAATATCATGATAAGAGTAGGGTTAACAATGTAGATTATAACACTAAGCAATTCATGCATCATGATAAACCTAGAGCCATTAGACCTAAGGACCAAGGCATTAATCCCAAGAAGGGGAGACACATGCCTAAAAGGGTAGGTCTAGAAATATCCAAGGTGAACATGTCGATTCTAGATTTAGAAGTCTAGAAAGGGAAAATTAAGATTTGAGGGCAAATCTTGAGAAATTAGAGAAAACCCTAGATAAATTCACAATTGGATCTAAGGGTTTAGGAATGATGTTGGGTAGTCAAAAATCCAACAATGACAGATCAGGATTAGGATACCGATCTAAGTTCTCCAATGCTATGGAGAAGTCATATGTAAGAGTATCATATGACCATAGCAAGGGGAAGTCTAAAAATGGCAAGGGAATACCATTTAAGGGTAAAAAGACCTTGACCAAGGGCAAAATGTCCATGGTTAAAGGGAAGGAAATCTTAACTAAGGAATAATGTCCAAGGTTAAGAAGGTTAGGTTTGTAGGCCAAGAATCACCGGAGGTACACCAGTGTAGTCTTGTGATTATAGATGCATCACCTAGGGAGGTGGCTAAGGCTAAGAGCTCAAGGGGAGCTCTAGGAGCCATGTTGGGACCCATGGTCAATGGATCTCGGGAGGATTTCTCCCAGAAGTCTAGATGGACCATGGAGTGTGTCAAAGGACTTGGAGACGGATTTGAGTCTCAATCCTAGGGATTTGAAATATTGGAATTAAATTTCATACATGAAAATATGACATTGGGGTCATATTGCATGAAAATTAGTTTTTGATGTATAGATGTCATATAAACCAATGCTAGGGATGCATTGTGGTTTGACATGGGCAGATACATCAAGAGGAAGCCAAAACTAGGACTTTAGGTCAATATTCACTTGAACCATTTATCTAGTTTGGATTTTATGTGAATCTTAGGATTGGTGAAAGATACATTTTTTAATGTATTTTTTCCAAGTAGATACGAGTACCATAAACTTCACAAAATTTGGAAAATTTTAGAGAATTATGGAATTATCATCGTATTTCTGAAATTGGGTTCAAAATGCTGAAAAGACTGATATTAAGGTATCAGTCGACTAGTGCAGAGGGCAGTCGACTGATAATTGTGTGAGTTAGGTTTTTGACTAGGTCAGCCGACTGGTAATTGTCTCAGTCAACTGATACAGGCTAAAATTATTTTCAGCAAAGTCGGAAAATATCCAAATGAGTGTAAACTTATGTATAATCTTATGGGGGTTAATACACAACGTTTATAGTCATTAGAGATTAAAGGATCCAATAATTGGGATATTGTTAGAGCCATTTTGATGTGTGGCAAAGGGGGAGAAGTGTTAAGTTTAAGTGGAAAACCAAACACGCCTTTGTAAGAAATCCTAGGTCAATGGGGAGCTTAGGTCAAGAGGGAGCATTATTGCTCATTTATTGGCAAAGGGGAAACTTTGTGATAGGTTCTTAAAAAGCCTTTGTAAGTCCAATATAGGGGAGCCTTGGAGAGGTTCTTAAAAAGCTCTTGTTGATGAAAATCCTAACTCATTGGGGAGTTTAGGTTTGGGGATGGCTTGTAATAGGATCTATGCATGTTTGCATTACATGATTGTATATGCATTGGCGGTATAAGTCCAAGGTAAAGCCTTAGCAACGTAAGTCCAAATATTAATTAGCATTTATTATTTGCTATTTGTTTTCCCTAACTTAAACGTATTGCCAAATATCAAAAAGGGGGAGATTGTTGAAGCAATCTATGGTCCGTGGGACCATGTGTTTTTATGTTTGGGCAAAGGGTTTAAGTTAGGTTTACCCTTGTGTTTGATATGTGTATTTAAGTGTGTAGGTTTGCTGGATACACATATACTTAGCTGGACGACTTCGGGTTCAGTGAAGGATTGCATGAGGAGATGAGCTGTGGGCTTGTATGCATTTGAGGGACTGTGGACAAGACAAGAACGATGAGCCAAGGGAAGCGCACTTCGAGGCATACGCGAAGGATGACATGAGGATGAGTTGTGGCCTTATATGCATCCGAGGGACGAGAGCCAAAGTCGAAGAAGGCTTGAAGGCAACAGGTCGAAGCTGTAAAGGAAGAGTCAGTTGAGTCGTAAGAGTCTGAGTATGAGAGAATTGTACTCGGGAAGGAAAACCCTAGGTTTAGGGTTCGGGCAATCGACTGATGCTTGGATCAGTCGATTAGTAGTTGGCATAGAAAGATCAGTCGACTGATCTTCTGTGTAGTCGACTGGCGTCGATTGGAAATTCGAACGTTGGACTGTAACATTCGAATTCGGGTGGACCAGTCGACTGGTGTTGGCACCAGTGACACCAGTCGACTGTTAACGGCTAGTTCAACCACGAGCTCTATTTAATGGAGCTTGGTTTAGCTGTCTAGGTTTGACGAAATTGGTTTTGGTCAAAGGCCAATTAGTAGTCTTGGTGCTCAGGGTTTGTTGCAAGGATTGTGGCGAGGTTTCTCCACCCACAAGGAGCGATAAGTGCTAGCCGGAGGACTTCCGGGGTCTAATCCACAGATATATAGGGATCATCCACCTCAAGGACATGCCGTGGAATAGGAGCCTTATCTCCGAACCACATAAACGGTTTGTGTTAGCATTGTTATTATTTGTAGTTTATATTTCCTCTTGCGCTTGCTAACACTTGTAGGAATAAACGATCGAATTGGGGTGACCAAGCTATTCACCCCGCCTCTAGCCAGTCCATCGATCCCCAACAGATGATTGGGCAAAGAAGTCTTGGATAAGTGATTGGGCAAAGAAGTGTTGGTTAAGGGGACTAGGCAGAAGACTTGGCAAATCAAGGACATTGGATGGAAGTCTTAGGGGTTGTAGACACCAGGCGAAAGTTTAGGCGTAGCGGGAAGTCCTAAGGGTAAAGATCGGATGCTTAGCAAAAGTTCAAACAAGTCAGGAGAACGAGATGTTTGACAAAAAGGTAAACTCTCCTAAAAGAAGTAAGTGAGGGCGCATTCCCCATTAAGAGAACGGTAGGTGTCAGTTTGACCTAGGGTTTTAACGAAATCCAAATTAGAACCCGACAGCCCCGAGACTGTTTAAAAAGCTTTTTATTCATATTATGTATGTTGTGCTAACTCTGTGATGCAGGAAATCAAAGATAGAGTTAATGTTGGGACCGATGGACCGGCTAGAGGGGGTGAATAGCTTGGTCACTCGAATTCAATCTCTTCATACAATGTTAGCGTGCGCAAGTGGAAATACAAATAACACAAATAAACAAACGCTAACACAAACCATTTACGTGGTTCAGAGATAAAGCTCCTACTCCATAGCAGTCTGTAAGGTGCACGATCCCGATCCGTCGGTGGATAAGTCCTCGGAAAGCCTCCAGCTAGCTCGTGTCGCTCTTTGTGGGTAGAGAAATATCGCCACAACTCCAACAACACACCTGAGCACTTGTAGACTACTAATAAGCTTTACCCAAGCTTATTTCGTCAACCTTTGCCCAAGCTTATTTCGTTAACCTTTGCCCAGCCAAACCAAGCTCTCTTAAATAGAGCTCGCAACTAAAACAGTTGTTACCAGTCGAGTGCCAGCTGTTGAATCCGAACGTTATAGCCTAATGTTCGAATTCTAGTCGACTGCATAAGAGATCAGTCGACTGATTTCTCTGTGCTCACTACCTGTCGACTGATCCCAGACTAGTCGACTTCCCAAACCCTAAACCTAGGATTTCCCTTCCCGAGTACAATTCTCTTACACTCAGACCCTCACGACTCAGTTGACTCTTCCTTTATAGCTTCGACCTGTTGCCTTCAAACCTTCTTCGACTTTGGCTCTCGTCCCTGGGATGCATACAAACCCGCGGCTCATCCTTATGTCATCCTTCGCGTATGCCTTGAAGTACGCTTCTCTCGACTCATCGTTCTTTCTTTGTCTACGACCCCTCGGATGCATACAAGCTCACAGCTTGTCTCCTCATGTCATCCTTCATCGGACTCGAAGTCGTCCAGCTAATCCTATGTGTATCCTGCAAACCTGCACACTCAAATACACATATCAAAATATAAGGGTAAATCTCACTTAAACCCTTTGCCCGAACATCAAATACATTATCACTCCAAACCATAGATTGCTCCAACATTCTCCCTTTTTTTGATGTTTGACAATACGTTTACGTTAGGAAAAATAAATAGTAAATACAATGCTAAACACCAAATGGATTTACGTTGCCAAGGCTACACTTGGACTTATACCGCCAATGCAATGCACATGATGCATGGATCCTATCACAAGACATCCCAAAACCGTTTTCCAAGATTAGCATTATATCAAAATCGGTATCGAAGAATACCTCCATCCTCTTCTTCCACCAAGAGAATTCTCCTTTGAATATTGGTTGTTGGATGTGCGAGGCGGCCATTTTGATGAATATGCTCTTCTAGGCGGTTAGTTCAATTGAAGGTGACCTTGCACTCTGATACCAATTGTTGGAAGAACCAACGCGAAACTTAGGTGACCGTCTATTCACCCCTCCTCCCTTTAGTCGGTGCATCGATCCCCAACAGTTAAGGCATTTTAGATGCCTAGAATGGGTCTAGGCGCCCGGAGGTCGAGTGACCAGAAAGGATCAAGGCACCCGGAATGACCCGAATCTAGCTATGTGGACAACTGAGTTGGCATAACTTAGTTTGCTGGCACATGTTAGACTCTAGGCACCTGAAAGGGATCCAAGTATCCGAGAAGGGATAAAGGCGACTTAGATAAAAGGTTCATTGAGATGCAGCCATATCATCAATCTAGGCGTCTAGAAAGAATCTAGGTGCCCGAAGGTGGATATTCGCCAATAAAGATGGATCGGATCAAGTCGACCCCTAGGAGCGCAGAATGCCTTATAAAACGAGATATCATTCTCTACGACTTCCGTGCTTGTGTGCTACTCTGAAAACTACTCTACGACATTGAAACACTACTCCGATAACCAATGACTCGTCTTTCCAATATTGTTGGTATAATTTATTTATTATTTTGTACTCAAATTTTGTAATTTTTCTTATTTTAGTAAATTGTCTAACGAAAACACTCAATGAATACGGGACCTTAAACTAGTCATTGTCGGACTGTGAACTAAGTAAAAATAAAGTTTGTATATTTGATATAATTTATTTTCCGCTACTATTATTCTCGTATTTTATGAAAAAAAATGCATAAACAACTCACCGTATTCACTCTCCCAACACGCTTTTGGATCCTACATAGATGCAAAAGGTGGAACAGTGGGATTGGGATAAGAGTTCAGTAGTGGTCTTAACTCTTAATCTGTGTTTATATAAAGCCCACTCTATTAGTTGAATTCCAAGAATTCATTCTTCAGTTCAATCCATCAAGATGACGAGATCACCACCGAAACTTTTCTCATCAATAAGAACACTGAAATCACAGACCAGTACTCAAAGAAATCTGGCATTTTATAACAGAAAATTGCAGATAGAAAAGAGATTCATATAAATGATTGGACCACCAAATCAACTAGTTTATATTCCAGATGGAAAGTTTAATGAGGAAACAAAGACTAAATGGACACAATTCTGACAAAGTTCATAGTTAAGATTTTATAATCATTTTACAGGAGCAGTATCTCAGGAGCAGTGTTTCACAGGTCAGCTAAATCAAAAGTTCTAGACACGGCCTTGTGCCAAGATTCAGTCCTCTTCTTTCTCCCTCTTCAGCTAGTTTGGGACGAAAGATCGTGGTCTTTTCGTCATGCCCAGAGGTGAATATGTGTTCTTCAGTCCACACACCAATAGCTAGTCCAGCAGCATATGCTGCTCCAAGCGCCGTAGTTTCGATATCTGCAGGTCGGACGACTGGGCTACCCAATAGATCAGCCTACACAAGTAAGAGCATATTGATAAAGTGAATGCTGCAAAATAAGTAGGTAAAGTTCGTTTAGTTCATCAAATCAAGGAACAGCAGTGGTACCAATGGTCTCCAACTATTTCCTCCCAAATTTATAACGTTTATAAGTGTTTAAAGATGAACGCTGATGCTGAAAATGACTGACAAATTTCAAATTTTGTACCGATATTGTGACTTGAAAGAGATGAGGTATGGAGTTCAAAGTAACATTATTCTTATCTTTATGAGCCACCATGAAAATGACACATTGACATCGCATTCATCGTTCCACAAAAGATGTAAAAAGTCAAAGCATAGATTTAATTTCTCGAGAAAAATGGAACCATGACTATCAACTATCAACTAAAATGAAGAGATACCTTGTAACTAAATCATTATCATAAACAGCACACAAAGAACAAGAAAAACAAGAAAAAATTTTTTAGGTTCAATAGATAGATATCAAATATCAAATAAATATTGAAATCAGTAAATTTCGGACAAAGATTCTCTTCGTGAGCAAGTGATTAACTATTCATTGAGAAAAATAGTTTTTTTTTTATTTTCACACAAATAGAAGATGGCAAAAACTTGAAGATGAGGCGAAGTATTGGACCTGAATTTGCATCAGCAGATTGTTGACAGTGGCGCCGCCGTCGACGCGAAGCAAGAATTCACCCTCGGTCTTCACCTCGCCGCCGTCCCCTGCATCTTTATGCATCGAAGAGAGCACGTCGTTCACCTGAAAGCAGATGCTTTCGAGCACCGCTCGCGCTATGTGGCCTTTGTTGGTGAACCTGGTGATCCCGACGCACACCCCGCGCGCGTCGTCGCGCCACCACGGCGCGAACAGCCCGTTGAACGCCGGCACAAAGTAGATACCTCCCGAAGTCTCCACCAGCTTCGCCATCTCCTCGATCTCCGCCGCAGTCTGGATGATTCCCAGGCCGTCCCTCAGCCACTGTACGGCCGCACCGGCGATGGCGATCGAACCCTCCAGAGCGTAGTTGGTGGGGGCCTCGGGGCCAAGCTTGTAGGCTATGGTTGTAAGGAGGCCGTGCGAGGATTTGACTATTTCCTCACCAGTGTTGAGCAGGATGAAGGCGCCGGTGCCATAAGTGCTTTTGGCCTGGCCTTTCCGGCAGAGCTGGCCCAGCATCGCGGCGTGCTGGTCGCCAAGGCAGCCGGCGATTGGGATCCCGGCAAGTGGCCATCCGTTCGCGATCACCCCGACGGTCTCCGAGTTGCTGATGATTTTGGGGAGGATGTTGCGAGGGATGCCTAGGGTTTCAAGAATGGCGGCATCCCATTCTCGAGTTTGTAGGTTCATCAGCATGGTCCGTGAGGCGTTGGAGCAATCGGTGACATGGAGGCCGAGCACGGGCTTCTCACGGCGGTCGATGCCACCGCAGCCGCCGGTGAGATTCCAGATCATCCAAGTGTCGATGGTGCCGAACATGGCGTCGCCGGATCGGACCGCGACCGCAACGGCGTCCACGTTCTCGATGAGCCAGAGGAGCTTGAGGGCGCTGAAGTAGGTGCTGATGGGGAGGCCGCAGGAAGGAACGAAATGATTGCGGCCGCCGGAGAGCTGACTTACGAGGCGATGGCAGATCGCGCTGGTGCGGGCGTCCATCCACACGATGGCGTTGTAAAGCGGGAGACCGGTGGATCGGCTCCACACCACCGTGGTCTCCCGCTGGTTGGTGAGGCCGATGGCCCGGAGGCCGGCGTCGACGTTGTGACCGGCGGCCGTGGCCTTATCGAGCGCCTTCCCCACGCACTCCCTGACGCTCTGCAGGATCTCCATGGGATCGTGCTCCACCCATCTGCAATTTCATCCTCTCACCTCCACGATTGAATCAAACATCGAGAACACACACACACAACACACACGAAGATTAGGAATCGCATACCCGGCTTCGGGGTAGATTTGGGTGAACTCGACTTGGTGAGAGGCGACGGGCTTGGCGTGGCGATCGTAGATGATGAAGCGAGTGCTGGTGGTGCCCTGATCGATCGATCCGATGAAGAATTCTTCGGCTCCTCCCGACATCTTTCTGTCTTCCTATCTGTCAACGATTCAATTCTGCTTCCGAACCAAATCAGCAGGATTTGCTGATTGAAAAACAGGGAACTTTTGGATGAAGAAGTTGGAAGAGTTGCGAGGAAGAGGGAGAACGAGTGGGACGGAAAAATCAACGAAGATCGTGGAAATCGAGGAGGAAGAAGTTATGACTCTATCTTCTATGGACAGTAAGTAGCTGTCTCGTTGACTCCTATGGTTGCAGGTTTATGGAAAAAATGACATCAATTTCCCACTATATATGGGAAAAAATATGGAAAAAGCCAACTTTTCTCGAGGAGAAGTTTTACCGAGATTTAAAAATAAAGATTCATTATATAAAAAATAATAATAAATAATTTTATTAATGCTTAATTCATCTAAATTCGTCAATGTCCATTCAAATCCGGATAAAAAACGGTGACGATTGCGCGTTAAATTACTAATCAGAATTACCTTTTCTTTCAAGAAAAAGTTCTACTGGGATTTAAAAAATAAAGATCCATTTTATAAAAAATAATAAAAATAATTTTATTATTGCTTAATATATCTAAAGCTGACCCTGTCGATCCAAGTTCGGATGAAAAACGATGTTGACTTCTAAACAAATATTCAAGATTCATCACGTTATTATGTTAATATTATATTATTTTTAAAAAATAATAATTTAGGAAAGGACATACTCAAATCAGTGAATTAACTAAAAACCGTATTATAATTTGGCATTTAATGACACATTCAATTTATTATTTTTTTCGATTCTATCCTTAATTATTTTTCTCTTTTTTTTTTCATCTCTTATGCATGTAATTTCTCCTCTTTTCTCTTCCCTCTTCTTTTCTCTCTCTTTTGGTTACATATCTTTTGGTTACATACATACATACATATATACATACATAACACATGACCCGATATGAAAAAATACCAGACCCATATTGAAATATGAAAAAATATCAAGCCCAACGTGAGTTTAATATGAATGAGTTACTTTAGCTGATTTTTCAATAAAATTTTAACATATGCGAAGAAGCTTAAATATGTAATGAATGGTACCGTTGGAGTCCTTGCAATCTTAAAAATAAACAGGATATGAAATGGTTGCAATCTTAATTTTTTAAACCTAGGACGTACCACGTTTAAGGTTTAGTTTTTTAATAGCATGTTAATACCTTTAGAGAAGTCAAAATAAATAATGGATATAATATTTGAATTTCTTGCAATCTTAGAAATTCATAGGAACTGAAATAAGTACAATTGGAGCTCTCTAGATCCTTCAATGGGTTTTAATAAGAAGAATTGACAAAAACTCATGTTAGGCCTGATATAGAATTGGGTCCGAATGATTCCATATCAAGACCAATGTGAGTTTATGTCGATTTTTACCGATTCTTTCTTATTACATTTTAATACCTCTGGAAAAATCGAAAAAAATAATGAATACCCTATTTGAACACCTTGTAATCTCAGAAATCTACAAGAATTGAAATTGGTATAATCGAAGCTCTCTAAATCCATCAATGAGTTATGATAAGGAATATTTGGAAAAAAATCCATATTGAGTTTGATATGATTCAATATCAGGCCAATCAGTGGGTTTCAGTCAAACCCACTAATGGACCTAAAGAGTTCAGATTGCACCTGTTGGTGCCGGAAGTACCAGATCAAACCTAATTTTGATAATGACAAAGGGTTCAAAGTTAAGTATTATTTTAGATCTAACAAGTTTCACTGAGTGTGAAGGAAAGTCTTAGTTTACCTAGGCACGAAGTCCTGATCTATAGGGTTGGGCATAAAGTCCTGGCCGAGGGTTGGGCACCGAAGACCTGGTCGAGGACTGGGCACGAAGACCTGACCGAGGGTTAGGCATCGAAGACCTGACCGAGGGTTAGGCATGAAGACCTAGTCAAGGACTAGGCACCGAAGACCTGATCTGGAAGATCGGGCAGAAGGCTTAGCCGAGCAAGGACTGTTGATGCAGTTTGATCTGATTGTTGTTTTGGTGTTGACACCGATTTAAGTTTGGTTGAGTGAGATCAGATAGTTAAGTTCGGATGTCGGGGACTGGGCATGAAATCCTAGTGAGTGATGCTAGGTGAAGTAAATCCTAGTGAGTGAAGCTGGGTCCTAGTGAGTGAAGCTAGGTTGGACTAAATCCTGGTGAGTGAAGCCGGGTCTTAGCAAGGAAAGCTATGTGAAGGAAATCCTAGTGAGTTAAGCTAGGTAAAGTAAATCCTAGTGAGTGAAGCTAGGTGAAGTAAATCCTGGTGAGTGAAGTTGGGTCATAGTGAGTGAAGCTAGGTTAGAATAAATCCTTGTGAGTGAAGCCGGGTCCTAGCAAGAGGAGCTCGGTGAAGGAAATCTTAGTGAGTGAAGCTAGGTGAAGTAAATCCTGGTGAGTGAAGTTGTGTCCTAGTGAGTGATGCTAGATTGGACTAAGTCCCGGTGAGTGAAGCTGGGTATAAAGTCTTGGTCCGGGGGACTGAGCATTAAGTGTACTAGTCAGAGAGGGCTAGGTAGTTCGTTCTCCGGGACCAGACTGAGTCAGAGAAGGCAAGGGAGCCTGTTCTCTAGACTCAGGGTCAAAAAGAGTTGCTGGATCGGTCTGGAGTCTGATCAGGGAGTTGGCACAAACTCCCTTGATTCTAGATCGGTCACAGGACCGATCCAGGATGTCTGATCGGTCTGTTGACCGATCCAGAAAGTTTCTGAGGAAACAGAAGGTTTTCTGAATAGTCAAGTGACCGATCAGAAACATTCTGTATGATTCACAGAAAACCCTGATCGGTTAGAGCGACCGAACAGGACCATCCTGGACCGATCAGGATAGCTCTTAATCGGTTAAAAAGTGACCTGATCGGTCACTTTGACCGATCAGGCCCTAACCTGATCAGTCAAGTGACCGATCAGGTGGTTGTGGTTTGAAATCTCAGGTGGTCTTTGTTGGGACCGGGTGCATATTGATATGGATGCGGGTTCGTAATTTTAAAATTAATTACGTGTAGCGGAAGGTTTAGCATAAATAATTTCTTAAATTATTTAACCACACATCTAAGCATGCAATTTTTATCTTGTGTAGACATGATCATATATTTAAAATTTTGCAGAAACATAAACTAATTTACGTATTACCTCGCGTAACTCGAAGGAAGGGACGAGATCCAATCGTAAGCATCCCTTGGAAGCTCCACCTCTATTCGCGTCCACGCCGAGTATCTTCGGGATGACTTCGCAAAGCCACGAGTTTCATGTTCTCGAGAACTACTAGATTCTCCGAGAACGCGACAAGAAAAACCAAGAAAGAAGTCGGAAGACTAACCACAAAAAGATGGCCGGCTGGTGCTCCTTCTTGGAGCTGGTTGGCGCACGGCAAGAAGGGGAGAAGAGAAGGAGAGAAAGAGAGGGAGAGAGCCTATGCCTTCATCTATGTAATAATGTTCACCCAAGCCTTGCCTTGGGTCCTTTATATAGTGGCCTCTCAACCATCAAACCTCTCAAATATGGAATAACTTATTCCATCATGTCAAGTTTGATTTTATATCTCAAATATGGAATAACTTATTCCATCATGTCAAGTTTGATTTTATATCATGGTTAAAATCATATTCTAATTCATGATAAAAATCAATCAAGTCTCTTCTCTCCTATGGAATAAATTTCCTTATCATAGCAAATCAATCCATGATTGATTTTATAAAATAAATCAATCCATGGTTCATTTTAATTTCCTTGAAAAATAAACCAAACCTTGGTTTATTATATAAAAATTTATATCATCTATAATTTTATAAAACAAACCACACTTGATTTATTTTATAAATTGAACCAAAAACTTGGTTCTATCCCTTTGTTGTGACCGGCCAAGCAAAGAGGATGGAGGCCCTCTTTGGCCGGCCCATCCAAGCCAAGCCCCAATGAATTAAACTTATTTATTTCATCTATTAAGTCTTCAAAAGACTTAGCCATTTTACGCTTTCGATGCGTCTCTGAAAAATTTAGATTCGACTTATCGTTTGGCTCAACCAAACCTAATCTCTCTTGATTGGAAAATCCAATTTTCAACTCGTTTTAAATCCCTCGGATTACTCGTAGTGCATGTGACTAAATAGGCTTTCGATTTATGTTGGTCGTCTATAATTAATCAATTATAGAACGATCATGAGTGGCACCTAGTAGTACATCATGATCCCCAATTAATCGAAAGATCAACGGTTGACCTCAGAAATAATTTTGAACCCCTTCAGCAGCTATAATGAATCGTGCCCCATTCCCTTCATCATCTTATACCCACATGGTTCAGGACATGGTCTATGTGTGTCAGTCCCCACTAGGCTGACTACGCCACATCTAGCCCAAGTAACATTTTCTCGTCCTACGGATTCTAATTACTCTCATGTATTTAAGAGATCCATACTCTGAACATGTCATGCTCTGGCCAGAGGCTTCGAGTAACAATCCGATGATAGGCCTCGGTTATACATCTCCTCGCAAGGAGTGGTGAATCTTTTGTAGGCTGTTCAAACATCTTCGGGCACTTCGGCTTATACCCAATCATCCTGGGTCATACCTCCTTGGAGATGCTTGCTTAAGATGTCAAAGTATAAGTCTCCATGACCGAGATGACTTGAACACCGCAAGTCAAAGGAACATCGCACTTAAGCTGCAGTAAGAACTTCACTGACATATCTATATGTAGACTACCATATGAAGTTTTACAGCCAGTCACTCCAATGAACTAGTTCCCTTAACTAGCATTCATGTTTATCTCCGGACATCTCAATGTCACCAGCCAGTGGTGTCCGTATTTATCAATTCATCGACTAGGGACAATTTCAATATTTCACAATTGCACATGTAGAGATAATCACTAGTTTTGAATTCATCATAAATTCTCTCATGCTGTGAATTGTATTGCGGACATTCAGTAAATGAGTTTAATATCTCAATCAAATACACAAACATGTTTACTCAAATAGTGAATATTCATTTATTAAAATAAATGATTACAATCATAAGGCGATTGCCTTAGGACACTTCTCTCATATGACTAACAAACTCCCACTTGGCCTAATGCCAATCGTTACGGTACCCAATACCACAGGCTCTAACATGACCCTCAAACTTACTTTGAGGCAAGGCCTTAGTTAAAGGATCCGCTAAATTCCTTTTAGTAGGAATTTTCTCAATTTGTAAATCATTCCTACTTATAATCTCTCTGATCAAATGATAGCGGCGAAGCACATGTTTGGATCGCTGATGAGACCTTGGTTCCTTCGCTTGTGCAATAGCTCCATTGTTATCGCAGTAAACCGGTATTGCTTCATCAATGGTTGGAACCACACCAAGTTCTGAGACAAACTTCTTGATCCAGACTGCTTCCTTTGCTGCTTCAAGGACATAAGCAAGTTTTTTTGCCTTGAGGACTATCTTCAGGTTTCAAAGCCAATCCATGAAGTTTGGCCCAATCAGCTTATTGATGTCCAAAATGGAACGCAAATTCAGAGAAGACATGATCAGGTGATTATCCTAGAAATACAAATTGAGGTTATGTGATGAGAATGATAAAGAATGCATCAATATACATTAATTAAATCCTATTTATTTTTCGAATTGAATAATCCTTTTTATCAATTCGGGAGATCGTAGGAACATCTCCAAATAGGTTGATATCCAACCATAGATAAGAACAACCATGGCTAGAGTCCATCAAGTTATTCTTAGCTATGAAGGTAGGTAATTATACCGATTACATATTATACATATGTAACTATCACATTATGCTATCAACTAATTGAATGTTTGCATAAATCATTGGGTTGTTAACTCATTAATAAGTATGCAACAATATACATAGCACCCAACTGTACCTCTCTTTACATCGACCTTGGCTGTGGCACAACAAATCGATGCTCCAAGTTTAAGGCTGACCCATTAATCAAGAAATAGTTTTAATATGGTTGGAGCTCATTCAACCGTTTAGTCAGGCTTGGATGTGTCCAACAACCAAAACTAAGGATTGACCTCTGACTCTAACTATATTAATCATAAATTAATTCCATGGTTTGAACATGTTGAGGTTCAAGCCGGGCATGGATGTGTCCATCAACCCAAACGAGAAACAAAACTCTGGTTCTAACCATATTAATGGAAGGTGTTGGCCTTAATATTTTATAAGAGGTTTTGGGTCTCATCCTTTTCTTTTATGCGCATTCATGACATATAATTATGTCATGTTCTAACGATTTTCTTAATAAAGTATGTATGTGACTTAATTTATCATGTCTTATTAATTGAATTAGGAATCGGATTTCTTAATTCTAATTTCATACTTTATTCAAGGAATTGTTTTGGGAAACAATTTCCTGAATTATCATAATCAATTTCAGAAATAATATGTTTAAGACTTTGATTTCTCTAAATCAAATCTTATTAAATTAAGAGACAGATTCCCTTAATTCAACTACATATTATTTTCATGGAAATCTTATTTAAGGAAACATACTCTATAGGAAATAATTTTTCTAATTAATTTTGGAGACAATAATATGTAAGAGCATCACCTCATAAATCAAATAAGGAAATTATCGTTTAAGAATCACCTCAAAAATTTCCAAGATTTGATCACATATTTTATTTATGGAAAATTAATATCAATAACTTAATTTGGACGACTCCCCGAGACTAAATCCAAAATAAGAATTTATTGATAATATAATTTGGACGGCTCCCGAGGCTTAATCCAAATTAAACATTTTAAATTCAATTTACGAAATTTAATTATAACAACTAACTTTAAGGCTGCGTTTGGTAGGGTGTAATCTACCTTGTAATATAATCAAGATTACATTACAAGTTGTATTCTTTTGTTTGAAATAACTTTAAAATTGTAATGTAAAGTAATCTCGATTACAAAAGAGGTTGATGATTTGTAATCTGGATTACAAAACAAAACCTCTGTAATCTGGATTACATTACAGCTTGTAAAGTCGTCGGTCGCCGGTCAGCGGCAGTCGCCGGTCGGTCGACGGCGGTCGCCGGTCGATCGACGACGGTCGCCGGTCAGCGGGGTCGCCGGTCGGTCGACGGCGGTCGCCGATCGGTCGGTCGGTGGCGGTCGGCGACCGGTCGGTGGCGGTCGCCGACCGGTCGATGGTCACCGGCCGACCGACGACGTTCGTCGGTCGTCAATCTTGATTATATTATAGGATGGATTACCTTCACCAAACAAAGGAATCTAACTTGTAATGGTTATCAAAGATTACATACAAGTCATTACCAAACATAACAATGTAATCAAGATTACATTACATTACATTACATTACATTACAAACTTGATTACATTATAGACCCGATTATATTACCCCTACCAAACGTAGCCTAAATTGGAGGGCTCCCCGAGGCTCAATCCAAAATAAAGAATTTTGTAAATAATTGAATTTTCAATTATGAATTTAAACGCCAATTAATATTCCCATAATTTATCTAGACTTTCTTGAAAGAAGGTGCCCAAAATTGTGAGCTTTCCATAAATGGAATGTTTTCAAAAATAAAAGGTTTTCAGAATAATTGTAAGTTTCTGGTATAAAGAAAACTTACGTTTTTCCAAAATTGGAAATTTCCAAAATTAAAAAGTTTCCAAAAATGGAAAGTTTTCACAATTATCATAAAATTTCAGAAACAAAGATATTTCAAAAGTTTGTGAAATTTCATGAGGATTTCCAAACTTTGAAATTCCTAAATCGAAAATTTACAATAATTGGAAAGTTACATAATTGAAATTTTTTCCAAAATTTAGATCATGATAAAGCTTTTCGCAAAACAATTGTATGATTATGTCGAACATGAACCTCGCTCTGATACAACTGTTAGGACCGGGTGCATATTGACATGGATGCGGGTTCGTAATTTTAAAATTAATTACGTGCAGCGGAAGGTTTAGCATAAATAATTTCTTAAATTATTTAATCACACATCTAAGCATGCAATTTTTATCTTGTGTAGACATGATCATATATTTAAAATTTTGCAGAAACGTAAACTAATTTACGTATTACGTCGCGTAACTCGAAGGAAGGGGCGAGATCCATCCGTAAGCGTCCTTTGGAAGCTCCGCCTCTATTCGCGTCCACGCCGAGTATCTTCGGGATGACTTCGCAAAGCCATGAGTTTCATGTTCTCGAGAACTACTAGATTCTCAGAGAACGCGACAAGAAAAACCATGAGAGAAGTCGGAAGACTAACCACAAAAAGATGGTCGGCTGGTGCTCCTTCTTGGGACTGGTTGGCGCACTGCAAGAAGGGGAGAAGAGAAGGGGAGAAAGAGAGGGAGAGAGCCTATGCCTTCATCTATGTAATAATGTTCACCCAAGTCTTGCCTTGGGTCCTTTATATAGTGGTCTGTCAACCATCAAGCCTCTCAAATATGGAATAACTTATTCCATCATGCCAAGTTTGATTTTATATCATGGTTAAAATCATATTTTAATTCATGATAAAAATCAATCAAGTCTCTTCTCTCCTATGGAATAAATTTCCTTATCATGGTAAATTAATCCATGATTGATTTTATAAAATAAACCAATCCATGGTTCATTTTAATTTCCATGAAAAATAAACCAAATCTTGGTTTATTATATAAAAATTTATATCATCCATAATTTTATAAAACAAACCACACTTGGTTTATTTTATAAATTGAACCAAAAACTTGGTTCTATCCCTTTGTTGTGGTCGGCCAAGCAAAGAGGATGGAGGCCCTCTTTGGTCGGCCCATCCAAGCCAAGCCCCAATGAATTAAACTTATTTATTTCATCTATTAAGTCTTCAAAAGACTTAGCCATTTTACGCTTCCGATGCGTCTCTGAAAAATTCAGATTCGACTTATCGTTTGGCTCAACCAAACCTAATCTCTCTTGATTGGAAAATCCAATTTTCAACTCGTTTTAAATCCCTCGGATTACTCGTAGTGCGTGTGACTAAATAGGCTTTCGATTTATGTTGGTCGTCTATAATTAATCAATTATAGAATGATCATGAGTGACACCTAGTAGTACATCATGATCCCCAATTAATCGAAAGATCAACGGTTGACCTCAGAAATAATTCTGAAACCCTTCAGCAGCTATAATGAATCGTGCCCCATTCCCTTCACCATCTTATATCCACTTGGTTCAGGACATGGTCTATGTGTGTCAGTCCCCACTAGGCTGACTACGTCACACCTAGCACAAGTAACGTTTTCTCGTCCTACGGATTCTAATTACTCTCATGTATTTAAGAGATTCATACTCTGAATATGTCATGCTCTGGCCAGAGGCTTCGAGTAACAATCCGACGATAGGCCTCGGGTATACATCTCCTCGCAATGAGTGGTGAATCCTTTGTAGGCTGTTCAAACATCTTCGGGCACTTCGGCTTATACCCAATCATCTGTTGGATCGAGAAAGACCGATAGAGGGGGGTGAATATCGGAAAATGTTCGGATTTAAAAGAAAGAGTAAGTGCGCGGAGGAATAAAGACAAACAACGCAAACACCAAGATTTTACTTGGTTCGGAGCCTGGGTCGACTCCTACTCCAAGGCCCACGGTCGTTGACCGTTTACTTTGGGCAATTCTATAGTGCGCAAAACGGTTACAAAGTGAGATTACAAAATTACTGTAAATAGAAATATACACTTTGTTTTACCAACTCCCGGTGTAGATCGAGTTTCGGTGCAGTGGGAGGTTGACGGCGCTTCGTTCTTGAGTCGGGAAGTTTCCGGAGCAGAGCACGGTCGTCAGAGCGTTTGGATGCGTTGAATGAAAGCTGTTTTGAAGCTTGGGGTCGAGGGGTGCTATTTATAGCACCTAGGGCGCCTTGGACGTCGGGGGCGCCCTGCCACGTGTCAGCCGATCCGTGCTTCGCTCGGTCAAGCGTTATCCCACCGGAATAGGGATGAGGTTTGACCTCTGGGGCGCCCTGGTCGCTGAGGGCGCCTTGGTTGACCCGGTCTTCTCAGCTGGATAGAGTTGATCGCATTTGCTGGCTTAGGCGCGAAGCGCTTGGCTCCTGAGGGCGCCTTCGGTGCTGAGGGCGCCCTGGCTGACGAGGGCGCCTTGGCTGCTAAGGGCGCCTTGCCCAATAAGCAGCCGAAGCCCATTTTGCTTCACTTGGTTCTGGTTCACCTTGAGGGCGCCCTGGACACTCAGGGCGCCTTACTCAGCTGTTGCCTCACTCCTTTGAGGCTCTCTGAGTTGCAGACACACGTTCCTTCGGTCCTGCATCAAGGGTTAGTCCAAAACACAATAACACAATTAATTATTATTTTATACAGCCTTAGCTGTCTTGGTTCTGACTTTAGTCTCCAAAATGGAGCCCTAGGTCGAACCGACGCCTACTGTTCCCTCGACGGGGAACGCGTCCTTCACCTACTCCTCTCGGGAGAATTTACCTGATGCCAACCGCTCCTTTGGTTGGACTTTTGCCTGACGATCCTTTGTCAGGTCTTGGATGCCGAGCTGCCCTTCGCTCGGTGCCTAGCAGTCCTTCGCTAGGGCTTTAGTCCCAAGCTGTCCTTCGCCTGGCGCCTAGCAGTCCTTCGCTAGGTCTTGGATACTGGCAGTCCTTCGCCAGTTGCCTAGCAGTCCTTCGCTAGGGCTTGGATACTGGCAGTCCTTCGTCAGTTGCCTAGCAGTCCTTCGCTAGGGCTTGATGACTAGCAGCCCTTCGCTAGTTGCCTAGCAGTCCTTCGCTAGGGCTTTTTCTGCACACTCAGTGAACAACGTTAGATCACAAACAAATTTAACTTTGAATCCTTTGCCAATATCAAAACAAGGTTCGATATAGTGCTTCCTGCACCAACAATCTCCCCCTTTTTGATTATGGCAACACAATTCAAAGTTAAGTAAAAAACTTTATAATAGTTGAGAACATAATGTAAAAATGAAGTATAGCAATTTTACACAATTCAATGTTAAGTAAAAACTTTATAACATTTAATAACACAAGGTAAGATTTGAAAAGAAAAAAATCCTTTATTTCCCATACTCCCCCTAAAACCCTGAGTATTTGTGTTATAAAATACTTAACTTTGACCTTTCCTCCCCCTTTGACATATATCAAAAATAAACATGGGTGAACAAGGTAAAGTTAAAAAAAAAATTTGCAAACTTAAATTTTGTTACAACAGTTTTACATAGCTTTGCAAAAAGAATTTTAATTAGGCAAGATTTTGAAACCAAATTTTCCTAACAAATGGTTTAACTTTGAGAACTGGGAGAAAACCTTACTTGGAAATACTTTTTGTATTTTGAAAAACAAAATCTTAAAAAATTTCTAGACAAGTTTTTTTTCACTAAGACAAACATTTGTCAAAATTTTCAAAAAGTCTTTGCTTAGGCAAATTTTGTTTACTAAGTAAAAATCTACTTAGAACTATTTGTTTGGAAACACTTTGTGCATTTTGGAAAACAAGGTCTTTAAGTATAAGTTTTAAACCATTTCTAAGATAAAAAATAATTTATGTATCAGAGCCTATGAGTTTTGAAAGCATAATTCTTGAAAGTATAGCAAAAAAACTTTAAGCTGCATGATAAGCACCATTTTATTGATTATTTTAATTGCTAAAATCCATGTTTGACCCATGTTTTTATTGCTTAATTATGATTTTACCCTAGGTTTTGGAACTTTATCTTATTTTGGACTTAATTGCAAAATTACACAATTTTTGGATTATTTGGCCACTAATTTTATGATATATTTTTGTAGGCATGAAAGGATCCTGGACCTAGGGCATACTGGGTCAAACTTGAGTCGGATGTGAACCGGATCGAATTATCAAGCCTACGATTAATCCGGGCCGTCCGATTCAAAAGCGGCTAGATCTGAGCCATCCGGGACGATCTGAAGCAATCCGAGCTAGGGTTAGGGTTGATCAAGCTCTATGATCAAGATCTAAAGGTTTCATCCCAATCAGAGCTAGATCAACCGTTGGATCAAGCAAGGAGGGCTCTAGAGCGTCCATTCACAGATAGAGTTGATCTGGACCATCCGTTGCACATCTGGAGGATCCGAGCTACCACAAGGTAGATCCTGACCCCAGATCATCATCATAAAAGTTTGGCTCCAATCAGACCAAGATCTACCGTTGGATCTCCTCCGATTAATCTGAGCCGTCGATTTGTTCCTATTTAATCAAAACGCAGCCACATTTCTCAGTGTCGCGTCTCCGCCGCTGTTCTTCGTTTTCTTCGTTTCTTCTTCAGTTTCTAAGCTAGATTTCTCCATCCAAGAGGCGCGGCCACTCGATCCTTCATTAGAACAAGTGTTAGGTCAGTGGGGAGAGTTCACTGAGATGTTTCCAGCTTGAATCTTGCCCAAGACAGAGTTTCGTGAGGTTTCAGAAGTTCTGTCAATCGATTTCAACAAACTCAGCTGTGCACCATCGCCACTGCATCCGAGCTAGCCGGAGGGGTTCCCTGGATGGCTTGGAGCGTTCCCAAATCATTGTCGCAATCCACCACAGCTAGGTTGAAGAATCGATTGCTATTTTCAGTTTGAGCATGGTTCGAATGGATTTGATCGCAGTGACAGATTTTCCACCGATTTGTTGAGCTTGCGGGTTCGAGGCTCACCCTTGCGTGACGAACAAGGAGCACTTGAGCTTAGGGAGTGATTGAGTTTAGATTTACTTAGTTAATTTTCAGTTTTCTAGCTGTAATGTTAATTCTGCCGCAATTTCAAATTCTGCATTTCTGTTTCAGATTTGTTAACTTGGTTTAATGCATTTTTCTAGCTGTAATCTAGCTTAATTCTTCAAGTTGAGTAGTTTAGAATCTTGTTTAGTGGATAATTGTATTCAATTTCAGTTTATTTCTCGTTTTTAGCTTGAGTATCAGTTCGAATCAGCTTTTCCCTGTTTTTCTTTATCTTGCGTATCAGCCACTTCAGTTCAAGTTCCTGATTTGTTCTTGCTTCAATTAGAGTTTTAATTCAGTGTTTTTATTAGCTAGCTTGTTTGTGTAATGAACAAGTGTGTTTTAAGCAGTTTATTTAGCTGAAATTCATTTCTGATTTCTTGTTTCAGCTTGCGTATCAGCTGGTTTCTGCAGTGTATCAAGTTCTGGATTTTCTATAGAGTGTATCAGTTTACTTCCTTCGAGTTCCTGCACTTTGTATCAAACTAACTATAGCTTTACCAGCTGAATCTACATTGCAGTTGTTCCACTCAAGTAGTGTTTGATTTCATTGCTGAAATTTTTGCACACCAGTTTCCAATTTCTGCACACACTGCATTCATATCTGTTTTCTGCATTTCAGTTGCGAAATCTGCCACCCAGCCTTAGCTTCTGCAATCTTCAACTTAATTACTTTCATATAGTTTGTGATTGTTTGTAGGCGCATCTAAATTGTTGCTGATTTCTACCTTAATGCTCAGAATTTCTGCATTTTGATGCAGTCTGAATTTCTGCCATCCACCTTTAATTTGTTGCTGTTTCTTGTTGCTGTTTCCAATTCTGCCATCCACCTTTCATTTCTGAAATCTTCAGCTTATGCAGTCTGAATTTTTGCATTCGAATGGCTGAGTTGATGGACAGCTTGAATTTGTGTAATTTCTGCAGAAACATGCTTCTGAAATCTGAACTCTGCAGCCCAAATCCTTGTTCTGAATTCTTGCTTCCAAATCTGAATTTCTTCACTCATTTGTGTATATGTTAACTGGTGGCTTGTCTTCCAAGTGGATTGGTCATTTAAACTTCAGAGTTGGCAGTCCAAAATTTCTATGTCAGTAGCTAATTTCAGCCTATTAGCAGTAGTTTCACTTTTGCGTGTACCAAGTTGCTGAGTTTTGACACTTTGTATCCAAATTTGTTTAGGCAGTGATTGATACCTAGTTGTAGGGTCTTTTTAGTGTGCTATATTGTCTGAAATCAACTTAAACTGCAGTTTGCTAATTCTGAAATCTTGTCTCAGCTTTCTTCTTGTGTGCCACCTTGCTATAGCTGAATCTTGTTTCATTTTCCCCTCTTGACAACATATTGTTTAGCACTAGATTATTGCAAGACTCAATTACTGCAGTTAAATCTGGTTAATAGCATTCGGTTGGATGTGAATGATAATTCCTGAAGTTGAGCACACGGTTTAGTGTAGCTTAGCATTTTGTATCGATTGATTCCTAAAGGTTGCAAGTTTGCATTAATTGGTTAAAATATCACTTGGTCAAGCTTTTCAATAGCCATCACATTGTTTATTTATTGCATTCCCATTTTTAATTGCAACCCAACCCAGATTTACATTCGAAACCTGAAAACACAAACGACACATAAATACGAGCGCGAGTCAAACAACGTCAACTAGCCCCGAGAAAAATACGACCTGTGGCCCCTATATTACATTTTCATACTTTTGACTGTAAAAGGGTTTCCAGCTATTCATTTCATTGATATTTAAATTTGATGAGCCCATACATTTCGTGACAGATTAATCTAGTATATTTGGGCTCGTCACTGCACCAACAAAACTCCACTTAAAAAATATTTTATATTTGTAGGCAAATCTTTTAGAAACTTTATGCACTTAGAACACTATTGCCTTTACAAGTATTAGTACTTTTCAAAATATTATACTTTGAAAAATAGAAGTACTTTTGAAGATTATGCAACAAAAATTAATTTTGAATACTTGACTTGATTTCTTTTCCAGTCTGACACAATCCTAGGAAACCTTGTTAACTATAAGGACATTTTCCTAAGTGTCCTGAAAATTTTTCAACCCAAGTAAAATAATATTCCTAAGTATTTCAAAAATAATTTTATAAGCCACAAAAATTTCGAAAAATAAAATAATAGTATTTTTTTTAAAAAATTATTTAAGTTTTCAAACAGATTTTAAACTTGCAGTCCATGAAAATATATAGTTTTGAAAATGTTCAATAAGTCTTTTAATTTGATCTCCCCCTAAACTTGACGTAGTCCTTGGAAGCTTGTTAACTACAAGTATTCTTCCTCTGAGTTCTTAGGGTTCAGTTCAGATCAAAGGAATTTATCTAACAATTTCAAAACAAATAATTATCAAAAAATATTTCAGAAATTCTTCTTTTAACTCAAACTCCCCCTAAATTTGACACATCCTAGGAGTCCTTGTAGATCATGAAGTGGACCTTCTTCTATGTCTTTAGGGTTTATTAAAATTAAAAGAATAATTTTGAATAACCTTCTGAGTATGATAACTTTCAAAGTGATACATTTTTGAAAATAGTTTTCGAAAAATATTTTGAAATGATGATAATTTTCAAACATATAGTAGTATACGAAGGTTTTTGAATTAATTTTTGAAAACCTTATTGAGATGATAATAAGATTTAGAGCATAAGGTTTTTGAAAAACAATTTAATTTTTTGAAAAGTATTAAAAGAAACTCCCCCTGTATCTGACACAGTCTGACTTTTGTCTAAGTTCTTTTAGGGGTTTCAGTGTTGAGCAGGTTTGACTATGTTGACTAGGGTTGACTATTTTGACTAGGGTTGACTATTTTGACCAATTTTGACCAATCGATGACCAAAAGAAAAAAAAACTAGATTATATTTAAAACGAGTCTATCGAGATATTTAACATGAATTTTTATATTTAAAAAAAATGTTAGAAATGAAGGGGTAGGTTATAGTACAATAAATTGACAAAACAAAATAGAGATAATTTTGCAAACCTTTTCATTTAAAAGCATAGTGAATTGTACTTTTAGGTCCTAGATGTCTCACCCAGTTCTATGTGGTCAAGCATGTTAACCTTATGGATTGTCTAAGTCAAAAGAAAAACTTCAGAAAAAGTTTCGTTTTACTTATGTCTTTGTTAAACAGTTCTTTCTAATCTGACTCAAACCTTAAGACTCAAAGGAAGAGTACTTGTGGTCAACAAGCTTCCTAGGACTGAGTCAAGTTTAGGGGGAGGTCAAAATTAAAGAAATTATTTAATAACATGCTTTATTTCAAACTCTTGCAAAAATCTAAGTTTTTCAAAATACTATTTGTTAGAATTTGTGTGACTTATGAAATTGTTTTCGAAATAACATTTACTTAGGTTGGAAAATTTCCAGGACAATTAGGAAATGTCCTTGTAGTTAACAAGGTTTCCTAGGATTGTGTCAGACTGGAAAAGAAACCTAGTCAAGTGAAATATTTTGTTTTCAAAAAAAAAAACTAATACTTTTCTAAAAGTACGTATGTATTTCAAATCATAATTTATCTCAAAAGTACTTGAAAAATCTTTTCAAAACTCTTTTTCGAATTTTTTTTTCAAATACAAAATATTTTTTTTATAATACTCTTCAAAATGGACTTAATCTGGAAATTTAAGCTTTTGCTATGCTTTTAAGAGTTATACCAAGTATTTTTATGTTTTCAAAACTCATAAGCTCTGATACCACTTGTTGGATCGAGAAAGACCGATAGAGGGGGGGGGGGTGAATATCGGAAAATGTTCGGATTTAAAAGAAAGAGTAAGTGCACGGCGGAATAAAGACAAACAACGCAAACACCAAGATTTTACTTGGTTCGGAGCCTGGGTCGACTCCTACTCCAAGGCCGACGGTCGTTGACCGTTTACTTTGGGCAATTCTATAGTGCGTAAAACGGTTACAAAGTGAGATTACAAAATTACTGTAAATAGAAATATACACTTTGTTTTACCAACTCCCGGTGTAGATCGAGTTTCGGTGCAGTGGGAGGTTGACGGCGCTTCGTTCTTGAGTCGGGAAGTTTTCGGAGCAGAGCGCGGTCGTCAGAGCGTTTGGATGCGTTGAATGAAAGCTATTTTGAAGCTTGGGGTCGAGGGGTGCTATTTATAGCACCTAGGGCGCCCTGGACGTCGGGGGCGCCCTGCCACGTGTCAGCCGATCCGTGCTTCGCTCGGTCAAGCGTTATCCCACCAGAATAGGGATGAGGTTTGACCTCTGGGGCGCCCTGGTCGCTGAGGGCGCCTTGGTTGACCCGGTCTTCTCGGCTGGATAGAGTTGATCGCATTTGCTGGCTTAGGCGCGAAGCGCTTGGCTCCTGAGGGCGCCTTCGGTGCTGAGGGTGCCCTGGCTGACGAGGGCGCCTTGGCTGCTGAGGGCGCCTTGCCCAGTAAGCAGCCGAAGCCCATTTTGCTTCGCTTGGTTCTGGTTCACCTTGAGGGCGCCCTGGACACTCAGGGCGCCTTACTCAGCTGTTGCCTCACTCCTTTGAGGCTCTCTGAGTTGCAGACACACGTTCCTTCGGTCCTGCATCAAGGGTTAGTCCAAAACACAATAACACAATTAATTATTATTTTATACAGCCTTAGCTGTCTTGGTTCTGACTTTGGTCTCCAAAATGGAGCCCTAGGTCGAACCGACGCCTACTGTTCCCTCGACGGGGAACGCGTCCTCACCTACTCCTCTCGGGAGAATTTACCTGATGCCAACCGTTCCTTTGGTTGGACTTTTGCCTTACGATCCTTTGTCAGGTCTTGGATGCCGAGATGCCCTTCGCTCGGTGCCTAGCAGTCCTTCGCTAGGGCTTTAGTCCCAAGCTGTCCTTCGCCTGGCGCCTAGCAGTCCTTCGTTAGGTCTTGGATACTGGCAGTCCTTCGCCAGTTGCCTAGCAGTCCTTCGCTAGGGCTTGGATACTGGCAGTCCTTCGCCAGTTGCCTAGCAGTCCTTCGCTAGGGCTTGATGACTAGCAGCCCTTCGCTAGTTGTCTAGCAGTCCTTCGATAGGGCTTTTTCTGCACACTCAGTGAACAACGTTAGATCACAAACAAACTTAACTTTGAATCCTTTGCCAATATTAAAACAAGGTTCGATATGGTGCTTCCTGCACCAACATCATCCTGGGTCCACACCTCCTTGGAGATGTTTTCTTAAGATGTCAAAGTATAAGTCTCCATGACCAAGATGACTTGAACACTGCAAGTCAAAGGAACATCGCACTTAAGTTGCAGTAAGAACTTCACTGACATATCTATATGTAGACTATCATATGAAGTTTTACAGCCAGTCACTCTAATGAACTAGTTCCCTTAACTAGCATTCATGTTTATCTCCAGACATCTCAATGTCACCAGCCTGTGAGAATCAACTGATTAGAGAATAACCCATGCTAGTCTCAACAGAATTGATAGTGTCCGTATTTATCAAATCATCGACTAGGGACAATTTCAATACTTCACAATTACACATGTAGAGATAATCACTAGTTGTGAATTCATCACAAATTCTCTCATGCTGTGAATTGTATTGCAGATATTCAGTAAATGAGTTTAAGATCTCAATCAAATACACAAACATGTTTACTCATATAGTGAATATTCATTTATTAAAATAAATGATTACAATCATAAGGCGATTGCCTTAGGAAACTTCTCTCATATCACTAACAGTTGTGGCTTAAAATCCCAGCAGGCTAGGGGATCGGTTTGGTGACCGATCCTTGGTCTCTGATCGGTCAGTGAGACTGATCAGAGCTTCACTGGATCGATCGATCAGGCCCTTCACTGATCGGTCTCTTTGACCGATCAGTGCCTTGACTGGAAATCATCTAGAATTCACAGTAGGTTTGAGGATCGGTCTAGTGACCAATCCCTGATCTCTAATCGGTCAGTGAGACCGATCAGAACTTCACTGGATCGATCAGAATGGAGTCTGATCGGTCAGGAGGGTGTATGATCGGTCAGGGTGACCGATCAGTGCCTCAGAACTTTAATTCAAAATATTGTCAAATCTCTGATTTCCTTCTGATTCACTTCTGATTTGCTTTGCTAATAAGTTTGTGAGTATGCAGATGATACAGAGCTTTGAAGGAGCAAGGAGAAGGGTCGAGGGTGACTTTCTCTTGTGGCTATTTTGTTTGTTATACACTTACAGGTTTCAACGGTGCTTGACGACCTGAAGCTTCAGCTGAGGAGGTAGGCTGAGGGCTCAGATGGGGTCAGTGGGTGACGACTGACCTGAAGCTTCAACTGAAGAGGACTTCAGTGATCTGATAGCTCAGAAGAGTTCAGTGGGTGACGCCTGTAGGTATGCAGAAGGAAGCTTAAGAAAAAGAGGTTGGCGAAACAGAGAAGAGAACGTAACGAGGAACAACAGAGCAAAGTGTTTGGCTGTTGTGTTGAGTTGTGAGAGTTCTCTGTATATTCTTCTTGCTTGAGCTTTCTGTGTGAGCGATCCTTCTCATTATCTCCTGTGCTTATATTGATATATTTCTGAGACTGTTTGTGGAGAGGTTACTCCACCGAGAAGGAGAGGTTATTAGCCGGATTCACTCTGGGATCTGATCTGTCGAAGATCAAGGGATCACCCACCTCATGGGCACGCCAAGGAGTAGGGGCACGTTAACCCTGAACCTCGTAAATCTCCTGTGTTTCTTTCTATTGTGTTTTGTTTTTCCTCTACTAACCCTAAGTGCAGAAAGAAAAAGAAGCCAGAGTTTTGGGTGGCTGGCTATTCACACCCCCCTTCTCTAGCCATCCCAGATCCAACAAGGACAACAGATAGAAGTAGGGATGGGTTGAGGTACGGATGTCTCAAGATCCGAAAGCTTTGGTGACTGAGCAAAAGTCCAACCGGAGGTGTCGGTTGGCAAAAGGTTACTTTTCCAGAGTGGAGTAGGTGAGGGCACGTTCCCCGGAAGAGGGAACAGTAGGCATTGGTCCGACCTAGGATTTCATTTTGAAATCCAAAGTCAGGATCGGACAGCTCCGACTGTCTAACATGTACATTATTTTAATATATTTTATATGTTATTTGTGTTTCGGACTAACCCTGTGACGCAGCTGAAGATTGGACATCAGCAGCGTTCGGGGCACCCAAGAGGTTAGGCGCTCGAGAGGATTCGAGCGCCCGTGTATATATGCGCCCGAGAGGTCTCGGGCGCCCCAGTGCGCTTTTCTCAGCCTAGGCGGGGCTGAGTTGGTAGTTGTTGATTGGATACGCCACATCATCACTCAGGCACCCCAGAGCACTCATGGGCTCGAAAAGGATAAAGTTTGGACTTTATTAGCGGATGACGACGCGACCGAAGCGGTGACGTGGAAACGCCCCTATGAGCACTCGCCACTCAAGTGCCAGTATAAAAGGGGGTTTGCCCCTCAATCTTCAACATCAACTTTCAATCAATAGCAATCAAGTTTCTACACTCTCTGTGCTCAAAGTTGTTGTGTTGAAACTATTCGAGATCGACAACATGCTGCTCCAACGATGAAACACTCTCTTTCTTCTTTAAGCAAATGTTGTTAGTATAATTAGCATTTTCATTCTGTACTTAAACTTACATATTCTATAATATATTTTACGACATAAAGAATTGCCCAACGAAAAAGGTCGAGGACCGTGAGCCTTGGTGTAGGAATAGCCATAGACTCCGAACTAAGTTAAAAACAAAGTTGTTTGCGTTGTTTTGACTTTACTATTTTTATTTCCGCTGTGTTTACTCCGTTCTTAATTCGAAAATTTCGAATCGATATTCACCCCCCTTCTATTGATCTCATCGATCCCACAGCACCCGTTTCAGTTTCTGTGGATATTTGATATGGTAAGAAGTTCAAATATGCTATTCATTATTCGGCTTCTCCGAATGTGTTCAATTGAAATAAGGAAGAATCGATAAAAAATACAAGTTGGACCTGATATCATTCTATATCAGGCTCAACATGGGTTTTTTTATCGATTCTTTTTATTTCAATTTAACACCTCAAGAGAAGTCAAAATAGACACATTTCATGTCTTATGGAGCTATGAAGTTGCAACGAGTCCAATGGTGCCCTCCATTGTATATTTCGACATCTCCATAAGTATTAAATTATTTTAGAAAGAATCAATTCTAAATTTTACTTTAGACCTGATATGAATTATGTTATGTTCATATCATGCCTATAAATATTTATGCGTGCATGCATATGCATTGAGAGAAACGGAAAAGAAAAGAAAGAAAGAAGAGAGAAAAGAGAAAAGAAGAAAAAAAGTCAAATTTGGTAGGAAGGTTAAAACAAGGAGAATACATAATTTTGTACGCTCTTTGATAAATATCAAAGTAGCATACGTCTTTTGATAAATTCAGAAACTTATATATGTCTTTTGATAAATTGTCGAAAAAATTAATAATTTACCAAATACGATTATCTAACCTTATGAAGTGATTAAAAAATGTATTATAATTTGGTAATTATCAAAAAACAATTATTAATTTATTTAGACTTTCCATTCTGCCCTTTCTATCTATCACAAGCAAACTCAACCTCTCTCCTTCACTCTCCACGCCATTCCTCTCTCTCCACTCGTGAAAAATAAATCTCTCTCCCTTTTTCTATCACCTAACGATTTATTCTACTCTAATTCTTTTTTTTTCAAAACACCACCACCAGGGAAGAGTTAAAATAATAATGGATAACATTTTTAAATTTCTTACAATCTCAAAAATTCACAGAACCTGAAATGAGTGTAATCGGATCTCTCTAGACCAATCAGCATAATTGAAATCATATCAGACTCATATTGATCTGATACGAACTCATATCAGGGCCAATATGGGCCTGATATGAACTCATATCAGGCCTAACATGAGATTTCAGTGGATTATTTAATAACATTTTAACACCTCTAGAGAAGCCGATATAAACAATGGATTACATATTTGAATTTCTTGCAATCTCAGAAATCTACAAGATCTGAAATAGGTATAATTAGAGCTCTCTAGGTCAATCAGTGAGTTTAGGTTCGATTAACACACTGATTGACCTAGAGAATTTCGATTACAACTATTTCAAGTCATGTGGATTTCTAAGGTTGCAAAAAGTTTAGGCTGTGTTTGGTTTGCTTGTTTTTCATTTTTATATTCGGTAGAAAACACGGTTTTCTGGAAAACGTGTTTGGTTTGTATTTTCCAGCCTTATTTTTCAGAAAAAGATATAGCGTTTTCTGGAAAACTAGAGAATGAAATAAAGTTATTTTCTAGAAAATGAAAAATATGATTTTTTGAAAAATAAAAATAAAAAATGGAACAAACCAAACGCCCCCTTAATATGCCATCTAATATTTATTTCAGCTTTTTCGGATGTGTAAAATGTTATTTTAAAGAAACTATTGAAATCCTATCAGACCCATTTTGAGCCTGATATGAACTTATATCAAGCCCAACTTGGGATTTAGGAGTTTTTTCAATAAAATTTAAAATCCTTTGGTTGATATAAAGATCTTTGATTGCACACATTTCAGATCTTGTGGATTTCAGAGGTTACAAGGAATTCAAATATACTATTTATTATTTATTTTTGCTTTTCTGGAGGTGTAAAATATTATTTAAAAGAATCACTAAAATCCAATCAAACCCGCGTTGGGCTTGATATAAACACATATCAGGCCCACGTTGAGCCTTATATCAAACATATCAGGTCCACATTATGCGTGATATGAGTTCATATTAGGCCTAACATGAGATTTCAACAAATTTTTTCGATAACATTTTAACACCTCTAGAGAAGCCGAAATAAACAATGAATAATATATTTGAATTCACTGTAACCCTAGAAATCCACAAGACCTAAAATGGGTACAATCGGAGCTCTTTAAGTTAATCTGTGAGTTTTGACTAAAGCCTACTGATTGACCTAGAGAGCTTCAATTGTTTTTATTTCAAGTCCTATAGATTTCTTGTTGGGACCGAGTGCATGTTGACATGGATACGGGTTCGTAATTTTAAAATTTAATTACATGCAGCGGAAGGTTTAGCATAAATAATTTCTCAAATTATTTTAACCACATATCTAGCATGCAACCTTATGTTGTAGAGACATGATCATACATTTAAAATTTTGCAGAAAGTAAACTAATTTACTTAATACCTCGTGTAACTCGTAGAAAGGGACGAGATCCAACCGTAGCGTCCCTTGGAAGCTCCGCCTCTATTCGCGTCCACGCCGAGTTTTCTTCGGGATGACTTCGCAAAGCCACGAGTTTCGTGCCAACAAGAACTACTAGATTCTCTAAAGGCACGACAAGAATACCAAGAGAGAGATGGAAAGACTAACCACCAAACGAAGAACGGAATCAAGATTCCGGGAGGAAGGAAGGAGTTGCGCCCGCTTCTTCTTCTTCTTCTTCGGCCTCTTCTTGGTGGTGGAAGCTCACGGCAAAGGGGGGAGGGCAGCCGGCCCTAGAAGAGGGAGAGGGAGAGAAGGAGAGGGAGAGATCGCTAGGCAAGAATCCTTGATCTCTTAGATTGATTTCCAAGCCTTGCCTTGGTACCTTTATATAGTAGCCTCTTAATCGCCAAGTCTCCTCTTAACGGAATAAATTTTTCATAAGAAATTTATCTTATAAATTTTTTTTTATGAATTATTCCATTATGCCAAGTTTTTATTATAACTTAATTTATAATAAAAACAATTATGTCTCCCCTTTTATTATGGAAAGAAATTTCTTTATATAAATTTCTTTATATAAATTTCTTTATCATGGTAAATCAATCCATTATTGATTTTATAAAATAAAATAAACCAATTCAAGGTTAATTTTAATTTCCATGAAAATAAATCTCTTTATATAAATTTCTTTATATAAATTTCTTTATCCATAATTTTATAAAACAAACCACGTGCGGTTTATTTTATAATTTGAACCAAACAATTTGGTTCTCCCCTTTTATTGTGGCCAGCCAAACAAAGAGGGTGAGGACCCTCTTTGGCCGGCCAAACCAAGCCATGACCTCACGAATTAAACTCATTAAATTCGTCCAATAAGTCTTCAAAAGACTTAGCCATTTTATGCTTCCGATGCGTCTATGAAACATTCAGATTCGACTTATCTCTCTTGATCGGAAAATCCAATTTTCAACTCGTTTTAAATCCCTCGGATTACTCGTAGTGCGTGTGACTAAATAGGCTTTCGATTTATGTTGGTCGTCTATAATTAACCAATTATAGAACCATCATGAGTGGCACTGATAAGCACCATTTTATTGATTATTTTAATTGCTTAAATCCATGTTTGACCTATGTTTTTATTGCTTAATTATGATTTTACCCTAGGTTTTGGAACTTTATCTCATTTTGGACTTAATTGCAAAATTACATAATTTTTGGATTATTTGGCCACTAATTTTCTATATTTTTGTAGGCATGAAAGGATCCTGGACCTAGGGCATACTGGGTCAAACCTGAGTCGGATGTGAACCGGATCGAATTATCAAGCCTACGATTAATCCGGGCCGTCCGATTCAAGAGCGGCTAGATTTGAGCCATCCGGGACGATCTGAAGTAATCTGAGCTAGGGTTAGGGTTGATCAAGCTCTATGATCAAGATCTGAAGGTTTCATTCCAATCAGAGCTCAATCAACCGTTGGATCAAGCAAGGAGGGCTCTAGAGCGTCCATTCACAGATAGAGTTGATCTGGACCATCCGTTGCAAATCTGGAGGATCCGAGCTACCACGAGGCAGATCCTGACCCCAGATCATCATCATAAAAGTTTGGCTCCAATCAGAGCAAGATCAGCCGTTGGATCTCCTCCAATCAATCTGAGCCGTCCAAAGTTAATTACTTAAGGAAAAATTTCCCACAGTGCACAGTCGTCGCGTCTCCGCCGCACAGTAGCTTCCTTCTTCATTTTTCATCATTTCTTCAGCTTTTCTTCAATTCAAGGGGCGCGACCACCTCAAATCGAAGCTCATCCTTGAGTGACAGCAAGGATTTGGATTGAGGGTTTAGTTTAGTTAGCGAATTTTCAGTAATTAGCATTAGATTTCAAATCTGCTATTTCGTTTCTGCAATTGTATCAGACGATTCGTTTTCTTGTATGGATTGCTTCTATCTTAATTGGAAGCTCATCGTTGAGTGACAGCAAGGATTTGTGAGCTGAAATGAGGGATTGAAGTTTGGTTAATCTCGTTTTCTTAGCTGTAATCTTCAATTCTGCCACTGTTCTGTTTCTGTAATTAGATTCAGCTGCTTAGTTTTCGTTTGGAATGGTTTTTGCAGTAGTTAAGTCTCAATTTGGCAAGTAAATTAGTTAGTGAGTTAGTTTAGTGCACAATAGTTTTTAATTACAGCCTAAATTCTGTCTATTTGTCGCGTGCCACTTCCATTCTTGCGTATCAACTTGGTGCTTGCGTGCCAACTTCAATTTCAGCGTTTCAGTAGTTTTAGCCCTATTTCTGGTAGTTGCATTAGTTTTTGTCAAGTCATCTTTAGTTTTTTTTTTAAGTCTTCTGAACTTAGGTTAGTGGCTTGGATTTAATTCGAATTTGTTAGTTCAGCATCTGATCCAAATGTGCAAACTCTGCACATTTTCATTTCTGCACATTTTATTTCCTGCACATGCTGTTTCTCAGATTCAGTTTGCGTGTCAACTCCATTCAACCATTTTTCAGCTTTTCCTTTCTGCATTGGAGACAAATAAAACTAGTCGAATTCAGCTTGTTTCTCTGAACTTGGATTAATGGATTCGAACTCAATTCACTCTCTTAAATTCTGCATTTGAATTGCTGAATTCCTGCCTTTTCATACCTGCAATTCGAACCAGTTTCTGCAATGTTGTTTCAGCGTGCAGCTGTTGTCTATGCATTCAAATTGTGATATCTGAAACTCTGCATTTAACTCTTGTTACCTGAGCATAAATTTCTGCATCTCTGAAATTCAATTCTGCACACAACTCTGTCTTTCTGCATCTCGTTTCTGCACATGTTGTGCAGTTCATTGAGCCGATTGCTGTGGTGAATGTTCTTCATTAATTCTTGCAAGCTTACTCACTGATATCCTACCCTTCCAGCTGATCCAATCAGTGTAATTCCAGCTGTCAGTGATCGATTTGCTACTCAGAATCAGATTTCTATTTTGGCACTTATCATATTTCTGTTTTGGCACATTAATTGGTTTCTGCATTTCTCATTGTTTTGCACTCATTTTCTCCTGATTCTACATCCGATTTGTTTGCTCATATTAAATTACTTTACATCAGTAGCTTGCAAGACTTTGCATCTAACTTGCAGCCGAATTTCCTTCCAGCACTTCCAAAAAAATCTGCAGCTTGTTTCTTTGCAATTGACATCAAGTTTTGGCACAAAAGCTTATTTTCCTTTGAGTATCAAGGTTGTTCACTTCTTCCATTTTGTATCAAGATCAGCGTTTGGCAGCAGCTTCAATCGGAAATTTCAGCCTACTTCTAATTCACTTACTCGGCATTTGGGCTACCATTTAATTCGGATTTGTTTCCTAAATTTAGCTAAGTGGCCTTGGTTGAGTAGCTGCCCATTGTTTGAGTATTAACTGCATCCCCTTATTTAATTCATTAGTACCTTTATTTTTATTGCTATCTCATTTCACAACTGCAACCCAAATTCCAAATTTGATTTGAAACCCGAAAACACAAACGACACAAAAATATGAGCTTGAATCAAACAACGTCAACTAATCCCCGAGAAAAATACGACCTGTGGCCCCTTTACTACGCTTTTCTATTTTGATTGCAAAAAGGGTTTCCAGCTTTCATTTCATTTATAAATTCTAAATCTGATGAGCCCATACATTTCGTGACAACTTTAATTAGTATATTTTGGGCCCGCCAGGCACCTAGTAGTACATCATGATCCCCAATTAATCGAAAGATCAACGATTGACCTTGTTAGAAATATGAGAGAAGTGTCCTAAGACAATCGCCTTATGATTGTAATCATTTATTTAATAAATGAATATTCACTATTTGAGTATACATGTTCGTGTATTTGATTGAGATCTTAAAATCATTTACTGAATGTCCGCAATACAATTCACAGCATGAGAGAATTTGTGATTAATTCACAACTAGTGATTATCTCTACATATGCAATTGTGAAGTATTGAAATTGTCCCTAGTCTATGAATTGATAAGTACGGACACTATCAATTCTGTTGAGACTAGCATGGGTTATTCTCTAATCAGCTGATTCTCACTGGCTGGTGACATTGGGATGTCTAGAGATAAACATGAATGCTAGTTAAGGGAACTAGTTCATTGGAGTGACTGACTGTAAAACTTCACATGGTAGTCTACATATAGACATGTTAGTGAAGTTCTTACTGCAGCTTAAGTGCGATGTTCCTTTGACTTGCGGTGTTCAAGTCATCTTGGTCATGAAGACTTATACTTTAACATCTTAAGCAAACATCTCCAAGGAGGTGTGGACCCAGGATGGTTGGGTATAAGCCGAAGTGCCCGAAGATGTTTGAACAGCCTACAAAGGATTCACCACTCCTTGCGAGGGGATGTATACCCAAGGCCTATCGTCGAATTGTTACTCAAAGCCTCTGGCCAGAGCATGACATGTTCAAAGTATGAGTCTCTGAAATACATGAGAGTAATTAGAATCCATTGGACGAGAAAGGCATTACTTGGGCTAAGTGTGACGTAGTCAGCCTAGTGGGGACTGACACATATAGACCATGCCCTGAACCAAGTGGGTATAAGATGGTGAAGGGAATGAGGCACGACTCATTAAAGCTGCTGAAGGGTTTCAGAATTATTTCTGAGGTCAACCGTTGATCTTTCGATTAATTGGGGATCATGATGTACTACTAGGTGTCACTCATGATCGTTCTATAATTGGTTAATTATAGACGGCCAACATAAATCAAAAGCCTATTTAGTCACACGCACTACGAGTAATCTGAGGGATTTAAAACGAGTTGAAAATTGGATTTTCCGATCAAGAGAGATAAGTCGAATCTGAATTTTTCAGAGACGCATCGGAAGCATAAAATGGCTGTCTTTTGAAGACTTATTGGACGAATTAAATGAGTTTAATTCGTACGGTTACGGCATTGGTTTGGCCGGCCAAAGAGGGTCCCCACCCTCTTTGGTTTGGCCGGCCACAATAAGAGGGAGAACCAAATTGTTTGGTTCAAATTATAAAATAAACCGCACGTGGTTTGTTTTATAAAATTATGGATAAAGAAATTTATATAAAGAGATTTATTTTCATGGAAATTAAAATAAATCTTGGATTGGTTTATTTTATTTTATAAATCAATAATGGATTGATTTACCATGATAAAGAAATTTATAGAAATTTATTCTTTTTATGGAAATTAAAATGAACCATGAATTGATTTATTTGATTTTATAAAATCAATTATGAATTGATTTTTCCATGATAAGAAAAATTTATAAGATAAATTTCTTGTAAAATTTATTCCATAATAAAAGGGGAGACATGGTTGTTTTTATTATAAATTAAGTTATAATAAAAACTTGGCATAACGGAATAATTCATAAGAAATTTATAAGATAAATTTCTTGTAAAATTTATTCCATAATAAAAGGGGAGACATGGTTGTTTTTATTATAAATTAAGTTATAATAAAAACTTGGCTTAGCGGAATAATTCATAGAAAAATTTATAAGATAAATTTCTTATGAAAAATTTATTCCGTTAAAAAGGAGACTTGGCGATAAAGAGGCTACTATATAAAGGTGCAAAGGCAAGACTTGAAAATTAATTCAAGTGATCAGGAATTCTTGTCTAGCCTCTTTTCCTCTCCTTCTCTCCCTCTCCCTCCTCAAGTGGGTGCCGGCCCTAGAAGGGCTTCTTGTTGTCGTGAGCCACCTCCACCAAGAAGAAGCCGAAGAAGAAGAAGAAGCGGATCGTGACTCCTTCCTTCCTCCCGGAATACGGATTCCGTTCTTCGTTTGGTGGTTAGCTTTCATCTCTCTCTCTTGATATTCTTGTCGTGCCTTGGGAGAATCTAGTAGTTCTTGTCGGCACGAAACTCGTGGCTTTGCGAAGTCATCCCGAAGAGAACTTGGCGTGGACGCGAATAGAAGCAGAGCTTCCAAGGGACGCTACGGTTGGATCTCGTCCCTTACTTCAAGTTATGCGAGGTATCAAGTAAATTAGTTTACTTTCGGCAAAATTTTAATTTATGATCATGTCTATACAATATAAGGTTGCATGCTAGATACATGGTTAAAATAATTTGAGAAATTATTTATGCTAAATCTTCCGCTGCACGTAATTAAATTTTAAAATTACGAACCCGTATCCATGTCAACATGCACCCAGTCCCAACAGACCTTAGAAACTATTCTGAAACCCTTCAGCAGCTTTAATAAGTCGTGTCTCATTCCCTTCACCATCTTATACCCACTTGGTTCAGGACACGGTCTATGTGTGTCAGTCCCCACTAGGCTGACTACGTCACACCTAGCCCAAGTAATGTCTTTCTCGTCCAACGGATTCTAGTTACTCTCATGTTTCCGAGAGATTCATACTCGGAACATGTGATGCTCTGGCCAGAGGCTTCGAGTAACAATCCGACGATAGGCCTTGGGTATACATCTCCTCGCAAGGAGTGGTGAATCCTTTGTAGGCTGTTCAAACATCTTCGAGCACTTCGGCTTATACCCAATCATCCTGGGTCCACACCTCCTTGGAGATGCTTGCTTAAGATGTCAAAGTATAAGTCTTTATAACCAAGATGACTTGAACACCGGAAGTCAAAGGAACATCGCACTTAAGCTGCAGTAAGAACTTCATTGACATATCTATATGTAGATTACCATATGATGTTTTACAGCTAGTCACTCCAATGAACTAGTTCCCTTAACTAGCATTCATGTTTATCTCCGGACATCCCAATGTCACCAGCCAGTGAGAATCAGCTGATTAGAGAATAACCCATGCTAGTCTCAACAGAATTGATAGTGTCTGTATCTATCAATTCATCGACTAGGGACAATTTCAATACTTCATAATTGCACATGTAGAGATAATCACTAGTTGTGAATTCATCACAAATTCTCTCATGTTGTGAATTGTATTGCGGACATTCAGTAAATGAGTTTAAGATCATAATCAAATACATGAACATGTATACTCAAATAGTGAATATTCATTTATTAAAGTAAATGATTACAATCATAAGGCGATTGTCTTAGGACACTTCTCTCATATTACTAACATTTCTGAGGTTGCAAGAAGTTCAAATATGCTATCTATTATTATTTTCGGTCTTCCCTAGTGGGGTATTTTGAAAAAATGAATTCGAGTAGAATAAGTCAATAGTTGAGAGAGAAGAGGAGAGAGATTTATTTTCCATGAATGGACAGAGAGGTGTTGAAGAAATCTATGGTTTGTGGGACCATGTATTTTGATGTTTAGGCAAAGGGTTTAAGTTAGGTTCACCATTGTATTTGATATGTGTATTTGAGTGTGTAGGTTCTACAAGATACACATAGACTCAGCTTGACGGCTTCGGGTCCGGTGAAGGATGGCATCCGAGGGACTGTGGACAAGACAGCAACGATGAGCCGAGGGAAGCACACTTCGAGATATACATAAAGGACGACATGTAAAGGTAAGTCGCGAGCTTGTATGCATCCGAGAGACGAGAGCCAAAGTCGAAGAAGGCTTAAAGGCAACAAGACAATGTTATAAGAAGAGTCAAGTGAGTCGTGAAGGTCCGAGTGTTGAGTGAATTGTACTTGGGAAGAGAAACCTTAGGTTTAGGATTTTACCAGTCGACTAGTGTGGGTTTAGTCGATTGATAGGGGCCATAGAAAGATCAGTCGACTGATCTTTTATGCAGTCGACTGGTATCGGCTGAGAATTTGAATGTAGGGTTGTAACATTCGAATTCGGCGGAATCAGTCGACTGGTAACGACTAGTTCAACCATGAGCTCTATTTAAGGGAACTCAATTTAGCTGGCTAGGGTTGACAAAATTGGTTTTGGTTAAAGATAAATTAGTGGTCTAAGTGTTCAAGTATTGTTTGGTGAGTTGTGGTGAGATTTCTCCACCCACAAGGAGTAACACGAGCTAGGCAAAGGTATAAGGGAGTCATCTGCTGAAGGATCAGGATCATCCACGTTACTAACTGCGGTGGAGTAGGAACTTTATCGCCGAACCATGTTAAATGGTGTGTCTCTTCTAGTTATTAATTAGTTTAGGTTTATTGTTATTTCGCTTGCGCACTAACATTATTGGAAGAGAACGGAGAATTGAAGGTGACGAACTAATCACCCCCCCCTCTAGCCGGTTATTCGATCCCCAACAAGTGCTATTAGAGCGAGGGTTTGCTCGTCTAGGGACTAACCGCCAGGAGAGCAATGTTCTAGAGAAAAATAGAGGGAGAAGGATCACAAGGATCGAATATCCGAATCCCACCTCCATATGATCGAAACAATTTCGATTATTGGAGATTATGGGTGAAGATATGGTTTGACATGGATTGGGATATGATGTTAGCCATTGAAGAACCATTTAAAGCCCTACAAGATATGCATGGGAAGAAACTCCGACCAAAGTATTGGACTATGGAGCAATAATCACAATCAAAGGCAAACATAAAAGGTAATCTCAATTTTACTTAGTGTGTTTACCGAATAATGTGATTAGAAGTGTAGGTGAGTACAAGTGTGTTCATGAATTATAGAGCAAAGTGATTGCTCTTTATGAAAATCCTACACGAATACAAGATGAAGAAGAGCTTAAGAAGATGGGATTAATAGTCCAAGAGGAGAAGAATTAACAATCGGATGAGGAGACAAGCTCAACATCCGAGGAGGAGAAAGAAGAATCATTCACATCCTCATGTGAAGTGGGACAAGAAGGTGAAGAAGCACAATCCACTTCCAAAAATGAAGAAGAGCAATCCAAGGTTGAAGAGGAAGCCAAGAAAAATGAAGAAGAAGTCTTGGATGTCAGTGTAATGAAAAGGGACACTATAAGGGCAAGTGTTGACTGGGTAAGAAAAAGGTAACTACTGAACCCATTTCAATTCCTTTGAATTCTAACATGAGTTGTAGGAACGAAGAAACCCAAAAGAAAAGAATGAAAATTATATGCTTCACGTATGGGGAGAAGGGACATTACCACACGAAGTGCCCAAAAGAGTGGAGAACTCAAGAAATTGGCGCACTTGAAGAAGTGAGAGAAGAAGAAAAAGAGGAGCTCACATCAAGGGGGAGATACAAGGGTAAGGGAGATAATCCCTAATTTGAAAAATAATTCAAATTCTTCCATGCATGCTAGAATAATTATCATTATTTACCCATGCAAAATTATGATTTTAAATATCATGATAGGAGTAGGGTTAATAATGCATATTAAACCCTTAGGAAATCATTTCATGATAAAACCATTAGACCTAAGGACCAAGGCATTAATCTCAAGAAGGGAAGACACATACCTAGAATGAGTAGGTCTAGAAATGTCCATGGTAGACATGTTGACTCTAGGTTAAAAACCTAGAAAGTAAAAAAATCAAGCTTTAAGGGCAAAGCTTGAGAAATTGGAGAAAACCCTAAATAGATTCACTATTGGATCTAAGGGGTTAAATATGGTGTTGGGAGCCAAAAACCCAACAATGATAGATCATGTTTGGAATACCGATCTAAGTCATTCAAGGCCAATGAAAAGGTATATGCTAGGGTAGCATATAACTATGGCAAGGATGAGAAGTCCAAAAATGACAAGGGAGTGTCGATTAAGGGCAAGAAGGCATTAACCAAGGATAAGGTGTCCAAGGTTAAGAAGGTTAGGTTTGTAGGCCAAAATTCATCGGAGGTACACCAGTATGGCCTAGTGGTTGTAAATGAGTCACTTAGGAAGGTGGCTAATACTAAGAGCTCAAGCGGGAGTTCTAAGAGCCAAGTTGTAATGCATGGTCAATAGATCTCAGGGGATTTCTACCTGAGAGTCTAGATAGGTCATAAAGTGTGCCAAAGGATTTGGAGACGGACTTGAGTCTCAATCCTTGGGTTTTGGTACATTGGGATTGTGTTTCATACAAAAAAAAATGACATTAGGGTCATATTGCATGATAATTTGATTTTTGATGTATAAATGTCATATAAACCAATGCTAGGGATGCATTGTGGGTTGGTATGGGCAGATACATCAAGAGAAAGTCAAAACTAAGATTTTAGGTCAAGGTTCAATTGAACGATTTAGATAGTTTTGGATTTTGTGTCAATCTTGGGATATATATATATATATAATATATATATATATATATATATATATTATATATATATTTTGAGTAGATACAGGTACCATAAATCTCTATAAAAAATTGAAATTTTTGGAGATTTGTGGAATTAGTTATGCATTTCTGAAATTGAGTTCAAAAATGCTGAAAGTCTGATTTCTGGGTATCAGTCGACTGGTGCAGGGTGCAGTCGACTAATAATTCTGTGAGTTACTTTTCGATAGGGGTTAGTCGACTGATACATGCTGAAATTATTTTTAGTAAAGTCGAAATGTATCCTAATGATGTCAAACTTGTGTATAATCATATGGGCAGTTAATACACAATGTTTATGATCATTAGAAGGTAAAGAATCCAATGATTGAGATATTATTGGAGTTCTTTTTGATATGTGGCAAAGGGGAAGAAATATTAGGTTTAAGTGGGAAACCAAATATGCATTTGCAAGAAATCCTAGCTCAAGGGGGAGCTTAGGTAAAGGGAGATCATTGTTGCTCATGTATTGCAAAGGGGGAGCTTTGTGATAGGTTCTTAAAAAGATTTTGGTAAGTCCAAGTGTAGGGGGAGCCTTAGAGAGGTTCTTAAAAAGCCTTTTGGTAAAAATCCTAACTCATGGGGAGTTTAGGTGTGAGGGATGCCTTGTGATAGGAACCATGCATGTTTGCATTGCATATTAGCATATGCATTGGCAGTATAAGTCTAAGATGTAGCCTTGACAATGTAAGTCCAAATGGTTTTAGCATTTGTATTTGATATTTGTTTTCCCTGACTTAAACGTATTGTCAAACAACAAAAAGGGAAAGATTGTTGAGGCAATCTATGGTTCGTGGGACCATATGTTTTGATGTTTGGGCAAAGGGTTTATGTTAGGTTCTCCCTTATATTTGATATGTGTATTTGAGTGTGCAGGTTTTGCAGGATACATATAGACTCAGCTTGACGACTTCAGGTCCGGTGAAGGATGGAGAGGCATTCGAGGGACCGTGGATAAGACAACAACGATGAGCTGAGGGAAGCATACTTCGAGGCATACGCGAAAAGAAGGTATATGGAGACATGCCGCAGGCTTGTATGCATTCAAGAGGCGAGATCCAAAGTCGAAGAAGGCTTGAAGGTAATAGGTCAAGGCTGCAAGAAGAGTCACGTGAGTCGTGAGAGTCTGAGTGCTGAGTGAATTATACTCGGAAAGAGAAACCCTAGGTTAGGGTTTTACCAGACAACTGGTGTGAGATTAGTTGACTGATAGGGGACACAGAAAGATCAGTCGACTGATCTTCTGTGCAGTCAACTGGTGTCAGCTGGGAATTAGAATGTTGGACTGTAACGGCTGGTGTTAGAACCAATCGACTGGTAATGACTAGTTCAACCATGAGCTCTATTTAAGAGAGCTCGGTTTAGCTTGCTAGAGTTGGCGAAATTAGTTTTGGATAAAGGCNTCTTGTACTTACTGAGGAAATCCATGCCCAGTATGATGTCGAAGTCCTGCATCGCAAGGACTATCAAATCGACATATAGCTCTCGGTCTGAAATCTTGATTGGCACAGCCCGGAGCCTCTGGGTGGACTCCATGATTTCCCCTGAAGGGAGAGTTGTCAGGAATCTAGACTCCCAACTCTCTGCACGCACCTGTAACTTACTAGCGAAAGGTACTGATACGAAAGAATGGGTCGCCCCAGTGTCAAGCAGTGTAGTAGCTAAATGCTGTAAAATAACTATTTGACCTGTTACGACCGTGGAGGCGCTGGCAGCTTCTTCCTTCGTGAGGGCAAAGACTCTGGCATTGGTTGGAACTGGTGCTGCTTCCAACCCTCCTTGACTGATCTGAGGTCCCTCCAGTATAGTAGGCATGTAATGTAACTGAGGCTGGCCTCCATACTGTACGGACTGCTGAGGAAGTACCTTGAACTTGTTTGGGCAGTCTTTGGATCTGTGTCCCTCTTGTCCACATGAATAGCATCCAGTTACACCCAAAAGGCATGTTCCTGGATGGTTCCTCCCACACTTAGGACAAGGTGGATACCTAGCTTGCTTATTCTCTGGTTTTCCTTTCTGGCTGCCAGGCCACTGCTTCCTTTTGTGGTTCTTGTTCTTCCAGTTCTGGCTATTTGGCTGAGGCTTCTGGCCTCCTAGTGTCTTGTTCTCAATCAGGATTGGCTTCTGCTGTGCTTGCTGTGCCTTGATGCTATTCAGGTAGTGCTCTGAGATTAGAGCACTACTGACCAACTCCTCGCTGGTCTGGGGTCGGTGCATCCCGCTGTTCACGTTGAGTGTTATCTCAGGGTTCAGCATGCGGAGCATCAGTCTGACTCGCTCCTTCTCTGTGCTAACTAGCTCTGGGCAGAGGCGAGCTAGTCTGTTGAACTTTGCGACTGCTTCTCCCACTGGTAGGCTACCTTGTCTGAACTCCATGAATTCCTCGTAGTGCTTGTTGGTAACCCGCATGTGGAAGAACTCCTCATAGAACTCTTGCTCGAAATCTGCCCAGCTCATCTGGTTGACTATCCTCTTACTCTTGACTCGCTCCCACCACATACGAGCATCTCCGGTTAGGCAGAAGGAGGCACATTTGACCTTCTCGACCTCTGGCCAGTCAAGAAGCTCCATCGTGCTCTCTAAAGTCTTGAACCAAGCCTGGGCATCCCAGGGCTCAGTCGTGCCTGAGAAGTTTTCGGGTTTCAGCCTCTGCCACTAGACGAGGTATGCTTCTTGTCTTCGGTTCACAGCAGGGGTCTCCTGTGGGACTGGTGGAACTTCAGCCACTACTGGAGTTCCCACTCCTGCTGTGGGTGGTGTAGGGGGCACTGGGTGCTGATTTGCCATAAGTGTGGCGATGGTCTTCTGTTGTTCTGTAATCTGAGCTTGCATTTGAGCAATGACTGCCATCAGGTTTGGCTGTTCTGTGCCAGGCTCATTGTTATCTTGAACTGGAGTTCTGTTATTAGCATTAGGAGCTCGGCCTCTTCTTGCCATCTAATAATGCATAAGGGAACAAGAAATCACTACTACATCTCTAGGTATAAACTTGTCTTCTTACTTAGAAATCTAATATCCATTCTAGGGATTAAACATGATTCCGTGATACTAAGGGATTAAACATGCTTCCTTGTTCTATGCACATGTGAGTAGTACTTAAGCATTTCTCTATACTGCAATTAAATAAAGGAGCAATAGAAAAACTGAAACTTAAAGCTTTCTTACTTGAAGACGGCAAGGTTGATGCTGATGTGTGTGTGATGCTGGAGAATGGGAACTGCTCTGATACCACCTGTAGCGACCCGCCTTCTCTACCTTAGACGGATCGTTACTTCTGTCTACTTCTCGACTCTGATGCATGACTAAAAATGCGGAAATCTTTTTTTTTCTTTTTAATCTATCTAAGAATGATATTCTAACTTAAATAGTCATGCATGACACCATGTCACACTTTCTTTCTCAAAAACTCGTAAGAAAATACTTATTGAAACTTGCCTTGCCCAACTCAGCTTTCGGGTATCAGTCGACTGATACTGTATCAGTCGACTGATAAGCCTGAAATCTGAAATTTCAGGTTTCGGCACTTGCTTCAAAAGCCCACCAATCATATAGTTTCGAGCCATATAAAACCATGACACCATTTCTATACTCTATGCCAGTTTTCTAAACAATTTAGCCAATCAGAACGAATCCATAAACTTGAAATTAGGACTTTTGCGGAAGGAAATAAGCTATTCAAGTTTATATGAACTTTAACCTTAGAGTTTGTACCAATCTTGACTCCTATGCATTCATAACACCAAATACATGTTCTATAACCTTGCTAAAGCATTATGAAATGTGAATGCAACTTTTCTAAACAAATTTAAGCAATAAAAACTTGATTCAAAGAGAAATTAATACTATCTTGGCACATGCATCTATTTCTCTAACAAAGTATCAATATTTCCAACTACTCATACTTCTACTCATCCAATGCAATCATAAGGATATGTATGCTAAATGAAATGACATGGAGTCTTTACTCTAAGAAATTGAGCATGTAAAACTATCCAAAGCTTAAATGTTCGCTAAACTCCATAAAGTAAGAACTTGAAATTTGAATAAACTATAACATTGTAATTCAAATAACTAAATTGTCTCGTCTCAAAGATCTCTCCAAAATCAGCCACCACACACACTTTACTCAGCACCGCCTCGTCGCCTTCCTTCAGAATTGCTTGCCTTTACCTTTATCTGCAGTAAGAGGAAATGCAACTAGTAAGCAAAAAGCTTAATAAGTACTATCTAGCTCACAAAATCTCGAAATGTGCAAACATGCTTCTTGATCAATATGAAGATCATATGAGATACTTATATGCTTGAAAGAAAACTAAGAACATGTATAACTCAAAACATGCATACTCAAGCATTAATAAATCTCAATTTACTTTTCTTGGCTCAACTTGAAACTTTAGCTATTCTTTAACTTTTTGAAAACTCTTTAAACTTTAGAAACTTTGCTAAAGCATATACTTGAAAATAATAATCACTTGGATCCACTGAAGACGTAAGTACCATCTCATGCGCGTTCCCTAAAAGGTTGGGGTAGCGAGCTACCAATCCTAATAGAGCAGACCTTGGTCTACCAGGGCCAAGACCTTGGAATTGGACACCTGGATTTCTTTAACGACGCCCTTGGACGCCGGGTACTGGCCTTAGAAAATAAAATAGCTTTTCTTTCTTTTCTTTCTTATCTGTAAATGCCTCGGCATTTTCTCGAGCACCTTGCGTGCTAAAATCCCTAAGTCTTGACTTTTGGGGATTTCTTAAGGTCTTGGCCTTTTCTTTTCTTATCTTTATCTTCTCTTTTCTTTTCTCATAACTTTCTTAGCCCCTAATCTCACATAGGGTGCTTAATCAAACTTATACAAGCATATAATGAACTAAGATTACATGCAAAAACTTAAACAAAAAGGAAATATCTCTTTTAAAAACTTTTAAGGGAAATTCTTGCGGAAAACCGCCTCTTACTGCAGGTGAGCAGTACTTACATTGATATCTTGGACTTACAACCAAGATTGACGTCTAGGGCTCGGGAGAAACTTGAGATCTCGGAGAATTCTTCGCGCCTACGCGTTCCTCTCGTCGCGGGGATCCCGAATATAGGAATATCTCTCGGAGGAGAGCCTTGGCCGGCCCTCTAGGGCTTGGTGTGGTGTCGCCCAAGAGAGGAGAGGGGAGAGGGGTCGGCGCAAGCTTGGGCGAGGGAGAGGGTTTGAGAGAAAATAGAACTTCTCTCTTTAATTATCTATTTATACTTATGGGGCGGATTGACCTAACTACACCTTAAATATATTTCTCTCCATCCTTTATTGTGCTTGATACCCTAGCCCAGTCGGTCGCGCTCGCTTCTGGTCTCCTGGTGGTCGCGGGTTCGAACCCCCTGCTGCCTTTAAATGTTTTTCTTTTTTTTTATATACTAAACGAACTCGGAAAATTCCATAAAAATATTCTAAAAATCCCTAAAAATATCTAGAATATTTCTAACCCATTTTTAATTAATTCTAAGGATTTTAAGAACTAAAAATGAAAATTTTGGGGCGTTACACCTAGCCCTCCAAGCTAGGATTTGTCACACCTAACCCTCCAGGTTAGGACTTTTCACCACCTAGCCCTCCCAGCTAGGATTTTCTAATCACTCCGTGCCTAATCCCCGATTAGGACTTAACCATAATCATAATCATCAACCTAAACTAAAATCGATGTCAACACCAAAACAACAATCAGGGTCAGACTGCATCAATAATTTTCAGCCTCGAGCTCTATTTAAGGGAGCTCGTTTAAGGTTGTTTTTCTTGGCGAAACTTGCTTGGTTAAAGTTTGTTAGTAGCCTACAATGCTCAGGGGTTGTCTAAGAGTTGTGGCGAGGTTTCTCCACCCACAAGGAGCGACAAGAGCTAGCCGAAGGTGCTCCGGGGAATCATCCACCGAAGGATCAAGATTGTCCACCTTACGGACACCCGTGGAGTAGGAGTTTCATCTCCGAACCACGTAAATAGGTGTGTCTTCCTTGTGTGTTAGGTTTTAGTTTTTATTATTCCGCTTGCGCACTAACCATTGTAGAAAGACATGATCGAAAAAGTGTTATTCACCCCCCCCCCCCACTCTAGCTTAACGGTAAGATCCTAACAAGTGGTATCACAGCGAAGGTTCACTTGTCTACGGACTAACCGCCATGAGAGCAAAAAGCTAGAGGAGATGACGATTGAAGAAAAGTTGGGTGATAACATCAACGTTCCACCTCCCTATGATCGTGAGGATTTCGACTATTGGAGGATGCAGACGAAGATGTGGTTTGGCATGGATTGGGATTGCGTGGTGGTACTAGAAGAGTCATTTGAAACTCCAAGAGATAAACACGGGAAAAGACTCTGACCAAGATATTAGACCAAGGAGCAACAAGCACAATCGAAGGCAAATGAGAAGGTAATTGGAATATTACTTGATATTTTGCCTAATGATGTAGTGAGTGGTGTAGGTGAATACAAAAATGTACATGAGTTATGGAACAAGATGGGAGTATTTCATGAAAACCCTACACAAGCTCAAATAATGGAAGAGCCAAAGGAAATAAGTTCAATGGTCCAAGAAGAGAAAGAAGAAAGTGAAAATTCATCCATATCATCAAGTGAAGTGGCCCAAGAAAGTGAGAGATCTTCCACTTCATCAAGGAAAGAGGAAGAGATCTCCACTTCAAGAATTGAGGAGGAGGAGAGACCCTCTTCAATACCGGAGTAAGAAGAAGCCTCAACCTCCACCAAAGGAAGGATAAAAGACCACATCATTTGCTTTGGATGCAACAAGAGAGGACACTACAAGGACAAGTGTCCATTAGGTAAAAAAGAGGTAAATCATAAACCCAAGTCAATTCCTTTGAAATCTAATATGGGTTGTAGGGGAAAGAAAGGAAAAATGCACATTAGATGCTTCACATGTGGAGAGCTAGGGCATTATCACACGAAATGCCCAAGAAAAGGAGAGCTTAAGAAATTGGTGCATTTGAGAAAGTAGAAAAAAGAAGAAAAGAAGAAAAGCTTATATCAAGGGGGAGCTACAAGGGTAAGGGAGGTAATCCCTAACTTTAAGAATGTTTCAAATTTCCCTATGTGTGCTAGAAATAATGAAAATTGTATGCATATGCGTAATTTTGATTTCAAGTATCATGATAAAAATAGAGTTACTATTGTGCACCAAAATTCTAAGGAATCCACATATCATGATCAATCTAGAACTTTTAGACCTAAGGGCCAAGGCATTAACCCTAAGAAAGGGAGACACATGCCTAGGCAAATGGGTAGATCTAAGAATGTCCAAAGTGGACATGGGGATACTAAGGTGAAGAACCTAGAAAGGGAAAATCAAGCCTTGAGGGCAAGGCTTGATAAATTGGAGAAAACCCTAGATAGGCTCGCTAGTGGATCTAGGGGCTTAGACATAGTGTCAAGGAGTCAACACCTCGAAAATGATAGGTCGGGTCTAGGATATCAATCTAGGAGATCAAATGATAGTAGAAAGTCATATGCAAGGATGACATATGATTATAGCAAAGGGAAGGCTAAAAATGGCAAGGAAAAGGAAATTAAAGGAAAGAAGAAGGATTTAGTCAAGGAAAAGGTATATAAAGTCAAGAAGGCTACAGTTGCAGGTCAAGAAGCACCGGAGGTCCACCGATGTGGTCTTGCCATTGTGGATGAGTCACCTAGGGAGGTGACTAAGGCTAAGAGCTCAAGGGAGAGCTCTAGAGGTCAAGATGGGATCCATGGTCAATGGATCTTAGGAGGATTTCTCCAGAAGGACTAGATGAATTATGGAATGTGCCAAAGGATTTGGAGGACTAGTGTGAGTTTCAATCCTAGGGGGTTGACACATAAAAAGAGAGTGTTGTGGATGAAAAGATGAGAATGAGACTATATTACTTGGAAATTGATTTTCAATGTCTAGATGTCATATAAATAAATGCTAGGGGTGCATTGGGGTTGAGGATGAGAAGACACATCAAGGAGAGATCAAAATTAGAATTTTAGGCCAAGGATAATTTGAACAAATTAGATAGTTTTGGATTTCGTGTCAAACTTAGGATTGGGAATAGATTTAATTGTGACTTATTTTTCTCAAGTAGACATAGATGCCACAAATCTCTCCGCAAAATTTTAGAGTTTTTGAAGATTTGTAGAATTAGTTATGCGTTTCTGAAATAAAGACAGAAAAGCTGGAATTAGGGTATTAGTCGACTGGTTCAGAATCAGTTGACTAGTCTAGTGCAAATCAGAAACTAAGGTATTCGAAAATACCAGCCGACTGCCCCTGGGGCAGTCAACTAATCTTTCTGTTCGGTTTCTCAGTCGACTGACCTTGGGGCAATCGACTGATCTGCAAGGGTTTTAAAAGAAACAGCCGCGCGGGGGGTGGCCGAACCTAGTGTTTCAGTGCCACCCCCTGCGAGTTTTCATCCTCCTCGACCTCCCCTTGTGCTCTAAGCTTTCCTAAAGCCCTAAGATCCCCTTCCTAGCCTCCCTCTACCTCAGATCTAAGTCTAGGGTTGAAAGAACCTCTCTTTTCAAGTCAATATCCATCAATATTCATCATGCAACGTCCGAGAAAATGGTAACTACTTGAGTAGTTTATTTTTCACATTTAATTCATGAGTTGTGCCTAACTTGTCTCTTTTTGCATGTTTTCCTTGTTTTTACTCTTCATTTGGGTCATTGTTGATGCATGCATGGGTACATTGTATTTTAGAGTTGCCCAAAAGAGACGGTTGGGTGAGGGATCATCCCAACAGCGTCCTACAGATTTTGAGGCACCTCGGTTTCGTTCCGAGGAATGCTGACAGAGATTTGCAAATAGCGACTTTGTATTAATGAATTGTAGGTACCTTAATCGGTCGTATTTCCAAGAGAAAACTCCCCACATTGCTGAAATGATCACCTACTTTGGTTTAGAACAGTTAGTTTATTGTCAGCACTATGTTAATATTGATATGTGTAAAGAGTTTTATGCCAACCTCACATACATTGGTCCCGATGACGGGACTTATGAGTCCATGGTGGCAGGAGTCACCATTCCCTTTTCACCTGCAATCTTAGGATCATTTTTAGAGTGTAGGGCTTCCAACAATACGGTTACATATTTTCTAAAAGTCATCGAGTCTTTCACCTTTCCTAATGTAACCCTAGACCAATTCCATCAGGATTATTTTGAAAGACATCGATGTTCTACACAGCGCATCTTTGAAGCTAAGCGCATGACTCCTATTAGCAACGTGTTGTACAAAATTGTCTTAGATTGCATTTTACCTATTGTTACCAAGGGAAGGTTGAAGATTCGATTGCCTCACTTGGTAATGATGTACGCATTAGAGAGAAGATTAGATATTGACATCACTCTGCATGTCTTTGCATCCATTGTCCATTTTTCGCATAGTGTCAATACCAAGATCTACATGCCTTTCGGTCATGTTTTGACCGAATTCTTTGAGTCTAGAGGCATTTGCACTATTAGGGGTCAGGTACATCATCTGTCCAAGGACTACGACCAGATCGGCTCACGACAGCTGTCCTTGGCGGGATTGAGTGTCGGTAGGGGGTGATGGCCTGGAGACAGCGTTCTGATTCCTCTAGTTCTGATGAGGAGGCTGCGTCTGCTGCTGCTGCTGGGGTTACACAGGAGCAGTTCGCCTTACTGCAGTTAGAGGTTCATGAGATTAGGGAGGAGGTTCATGGGCTCACACAGTCTTTTCAGGGGTTCCAGCAGAGACAGGATGACATATACGAGATGATGCAGCGCTGGAACCTGATGTATCAGGCCCCCCTCCTCCTTCAGGCGATGACATATAGTGCAGATTGAGTTGATGGTGATTGTGTTGAGAGTATATATCTAGCGTAGATATTTTATTTATCTCTCAAACACTTAATTTGGGCTTGTAATGTTTGAAAACTTCGGGGTTATAACCCTTGTGACATCTTTTATGCTTGAGTTTGAGCTTTGTATGAAACTTTGAATTTATGTTTTCATATTGCTTATATGTATTTTCAGTTCATGATTTGATGTTGCTCATATGAAATAGTGCTATCTTGATATTGTGAAGTATAAGAAAAGTTTGATATATATATGTCTATCCAGAGATAAGGGATGAGAAGGGGGAGGTTTTATCATGTACCTTATCTTGAGAATAAATATAAAGAAAAGGGGAGATTTAAAAACAATTATATGTTTGAAATGATATAGGATGGGCTTGGAAAACACATAGAATCAAATGTAGGCTTGAGAGTTGATATAAAATGATGGGTTTTCAAAAAATTAGAGTTTTTGTCAAAAGTCAAGCATATTTGATATTTTTCATGAAAATATATTTTTTTAGGGTAGGCTATATCTTAACAAATATGCTTATAAAGTTTCAAATTTTTTTGAATTTTGTGAAATTTTCTAGGGGTTTCTAAATTTAAGCTGAAAATTCAGATTTACTGAGTATCGGTCGACTACCCTTGGGGCAGTCGACTGATCTTTCTGTGGGTTTCCGAATTGTAGGCACTAGTCGACTGATGCTGGATCAGTCGACTGATCCTTCTGATTGTTGATTTCTCAGAGTTTTTTTCAGAAATATAATAGGTTCTTATCGAAACTAGGGCTGGGATTGCTTGAGGCAATCATTTTGATGGTGTCAAAGGGGGAGAACTTGTGGTGTTAAGTTAGGTATGACTTAACTTAGTGTTGTGGAAAATTGGACATTATGTGGAGGGCATAGGTTAAGGGTGAGGTTGCCTCTTGTTTTTGCTATGTCTATAATTTTCAATTGTTGTTGTTTTACCTAACTTAAACATATTGTCACACATCAAAAAGGGGGAGATTGTTGGGACAATCGGCCCAAGTATGATCTGGAGGATCATGGGTTTTGATGTGTGTGTCAATATGATTAAGTTAGGGTTTCATTGTGATCTAATATGTGTGTGTGAGTGTGCAGGTTTGCAGGATATACATAGACTTGGTTGGATGTCTTCAGGTACGGTGAAGGGTGGCATGGAGGCAAGCCGTGGGCTTGTGTGCGCATCCGAGGGACCATGGACAAAGCAGGGATGATGAGCCGAAGGAAGCGGTCTTCGAGGCGTACGTGAAGGATGACATGAAGGTAAGCCGAGGGCTTGTGTGCGCATCTGAAAGACAAGGGCTTGTGTGCGCATTTTCAGCCTCGAGCTCTATTTAAGGGAGCTCGTTTAAGACTGTTTCTTCTTGGCGAAACATGCTTGGTTAAAGCTTGTTAGTAGCCTACAGTGCTCAGGGGTTGTCCAAGGTTTGTGGCGAGATTTCTCCACCCACAAGGAGCGACAAGAGCTAGCTGGAGGTGCTCCGGGGAATCATCCACCAAAGAATCAAGATCGTACATCTTACGGGCAGCCGTGGAGTAGGAGTTTCATCTCCGAACCACGTAAATAGGTGTGTCTTCCTTGTGTGTTAGGTTTTAGTTTTTATTATTCCGCTTGCGCACTAACCATTGTAGGAAGACAAGTATTCACCCCCCCCCCTAGCTTAATGGTAAGATCCTAACATGTCATTTGGTAAATATTAAAATACTATATATTTCTTGATAAATTTGAAAATTTACTTGCGTGATTTAGTAAATTACTGTAAATTTTATGTTAATAAATTAAATCAACTTCCAATTTAATCAAAACTTAATGAAATTATTTTAAAAAAATATATTCTATAAAATTTATTTAAATTTCAATTTTTTCTAAAATAAATTTTATATATTTATATTTATTTATTTTAATTATTCTATTATTATTAGTCTAATTAATAATAATAATAATAATTTGATAATCAACTTATTTAAACAGAATTTTAAATGAAAAATTATATATATATATATATATGTATATATATATATATATATATATAATTTTGAGCTGGAACGTAGAGTCCATCACAGTTGCCACCACCATTCCGGTGAAGCATGGTAGCAAGTGTATCGTAACTAGCTTTCATTCAGGCCTTTTCTGGTACTCAAATCGGTTTGAAGCTTGCAAATGTAGGAGATACTGTTGGAGATTTTAAAATAAATTAAAATTACAAAATAATTCCAACTTAGCTGTTGAGTGGCCTGAGCTGTCATGTATGTAGAATGCAGGCTCCCGAGTTAGATCTCTCGAGCTGAAATTCCCGAGCAAAGTTTCCCGAACCAGACTTCCCGAATGGATTTCCCGACTCGGAATTCCCGAACCGGTCTTCCTGAATCGATTTTCTCGAACCGGATTTCCCGAACCGGACTTCCCGAATCGGATTTTCCAACCCAGAGTTCCCGAACCGGTCTTGCCGAGATGGAGAGGAAGAGTTACCAAGGCCTGCATAATACAGTTTCCTTAAAACAGATTTGTCCCCCTCTGACTGTGCTTTGAGGTTACGATGGACGTCTCCTAGGATACATCAGTGGGACCACGGACACAACAAAGCATAGGTTACTCATGGCGAACTAAGGGAGTACTCGATTGCTACCACGGGTAATCCACCGAGCGGGAACACATGGAAGATTTAGAGAACGAGATGGAAGATAATTGTTGCTCTGTCTCTTTCTTTTGCTCTCAATCATAGCCTCTTTATATAGGGCTTAGACCCATGCAACAATTAATGACCGAATTAACGTTATTTACTGCTCATTAACCATCCAGATCCAAATGTCTAGTGGTTACAGATTTTGTATTAATTGTTGGGACCTTGTCATTTAGCTAGAGAGGGGGTGAATAGCTACTTTTTGATTTTCTTCCTACAATGTTAGCATGTGCAAGAGGAAATACTAACAACACAAATAAACAAACACTAACACAAACCGTTTATGTGGTTCGGAGATAAGGCTCCTACTCCAGGGTTGTCCGTAAGGTGGACGATCCCGATCCGTCGGTGGATGATTCCCCGAAAGACCTCCGGCTAACTTTTGTCGCTCCTTGTGGGCGGAGAAACCTCGCCACAAACTCCCGACAATACCTGAGCACTAGAAGACTACTAATAAGCTCTAACCAAGCTTATTTCATCAAGAACTCTCAGCCAAAACCGAGCTCTCTTAAATAGAGCTCTTGGCTAAAATGATCGTTACCAGTCGACTGGTCCACTTGGATTTGAACGTTACAAACCGACGCTTTGCATTCCAGTTGGCATCAGTCGACTGATCTCAGGATCAGTTGAATGATCTTTTTGTATAGTTCATCAGTCGACTGATCCAAGCATCAGTCGACTAGTCCACCCCTAAACCTAGGGTTTCCGTTCCCGAGTATAAATCTCTCAGCACTCGAACCCTCACGACTCAGCTGATCCTTCATCCAGCAACCTCGACCTGTTGCCTTCAAGCCTTCTTCGACTTTGGCTCTCGTCCCTCGGATGCACACAAGCCCACGACTCGTCTCCCCATATCATCCTTCACGTATGCCTCGAAGTGCGCTTCCCTCGGCTCATCGTTCCTGCTTTGTCCACGGACCCTCGAATGCATGCAAGCCCATGGCTCGTCTCCCCATGTCATCCTTCACCAGTCCCGAAGCCATCCAGCTAAGCTCATGTGTATCCTGCAAACCTGCATACTCAAATACACATATCAACATAAGGGTGAACCTAACTTAAACCCTTTGCCCAAACATCAAAAACACATGGTCACTTTAGACCATAGATTTGTTAGTGATATGAGAGAAGTGTCCTAAGGCAATCGTCTTATGATTGTAATCATTTATTTTAATAAATGAATATTCACTATTTGAGTATACATGTTTGTGTATTTGATTGAGATCTTAAACTCATTTACTGAATGTCCGCAATACAATTCACAGCATGAGAGAATTTGTGATGAATTCACAACTAGTGATTATCTCTACATGGGCAATTATGAAGTATTGAAATTGTCCCTAGTCGATGAATTGATAAATACGGACACTATCAATTCTGTTGAGACTAGCATGGGTTATTCTCTAATCAGCTGATTCTCACTGGCTGGTGACATTGAGATGTCCAGAGATAAACATGAATGCTAGTTAAGGGAACTAGTTCATTGGAGTGACTGGCTGTAAAACTTCATATGGTAGTCTACATATAGATATGTCAGTGAAGTTCTTACTGTAGCTTAAGTGCGATGTTCCTTTGACTTGCGGTGTTCAAGTCATCTTGGTCATGGAGACTTATACTTTGACATCTTAAGCAAGCATCTCCAAGGAGGTGTGGACCCAGGATGATTGGGTATAAGCCGAAGTGCCCGAAGATGTTTGAACAGCCTACAAAGGATTCACCACTCCTTGCGAGGAGATGTATACCCGAGGCCTATCATCGGATTGTTACTCGAAGCCTCTGGCCAGAGCATGACATGTTCAGAGTATGAATCTCTTAAATACATGAGAGTAATTAGAATCCGTAGGACGAGAAAACGTTACTTGGGCTAGGTGTGACGTAGTCAGCCTAGTGGGGACTGACACACATAGACCATGTCCTGAACCAAGTGGGTATAAGATGGTGAAGGGAATGGGGCACGATTCATTATAGCTGCTGAAGGGTTTCAGAATTGTTTCTGAGGTCAACCGTTGATCTTTCGATTAATTGGGGATCATGATGTACTACTAGGTGCCACTCATGATCGTTCTATAATTGATTAATTATAGACGACCAACATAAATCGAAAGTCTATTTAGTCACACGCACTACGAGTAATCCGAGGGATTTAAAACGAGTTAAAAATTGGATTTTCCAATCAAAAGAGATTAGGTTTGGTTGAGCCAAACGATAAGTCGAATATGAATTTTTCAGAAACGCATCGGAAGCGGAAAATGGCTAAGTCTTTTGAAGACTTAATAGATGAATTAAATAAGTTTAATTCATTGGGGCGTGGCTTGGATGGGCCAGTCAAAGAAGGCCTCTATCCTCTTTGCTTGACCGACCACAACAAATGGAGAGAACTAAGTTTTTGGATCAATTTATAAAATAAACCAAGTGTGGTTTGTTTTATAATAAACCAAGGTTTGGTTTATTTCTTTATGGAAATTAAAATGAACCATGGATTGGTTTATTTTATAAAATCAATCATGGATTGATTTACCATGATAAGGAAATTTATTCCATAGGAGAGAAGAGACTTGATTGATTTTTATCATGAATTAAAATATGATTTTAACCATGATATAAAATCAAACTTGGCATGATGGAATAAGTTATTCCATATTTGAGAGGCTTGATGGTTGAGAGGATAATATATAAATGACCCAAGGCAAGGCTTGAAAAATAATCGAAAAGATGAAGGCATAGGCTCTCTCCCTCTGTTTCTCTCCTTCTCTTCTCCCGTTCTTGCCATGCGCCAACCAGCCCCAAGAAGGAGCACCAGCCGGCCGCCCCTGCCCTTTCCCTGCCGACCACCACCTGCTGCCGGAGAAGGAAGCTCCGGCCATCTCTTGGCCGGAAGAAGGTGCTGCCGGAATTAGAGTTTGCCGCAAGTGCTGAGTGACGTGTGTGTGGTGGCTGACCTTGGAGAGGTCCTTGGGACAAGATGAATGAAAGACTCAAACTACAATTATTATAGAGTCTTAGTTTAAGTTAGATTATATAGAATTTATCCAAGTAATTACGTTTTAGATATTTTGCATGTCTTAAAACCACAAGTAAAGATTCCATGTCATTTCATTTAGCATACATATCCTTATGATTGCATTGGATGAGTAGAAGTGTGAGTAGTTTTGAATATTGATACTTTGTTGGAGCTATTGATGCATGTGCCAAGATAGTGCTAGTTTCCCTTTGAATCAAGTTTTTATTTCTTAAATATGCTTAGAAAAGTTGCATTCACATTTCACAATGCTTTAGTAAGGTTATAGAACATGTATTTGGTGTTATGAATGCATAGGAGTTAAGTTTGGTACAAAACTCTTGTTTAAAGTTCTTATAGATTTTCATAACTTAATTACTTCCGCAAAAGTCCAAATTTCGAGTTTATGAAGTTGTTTTGATTGGCTAAAATGTTTAGGAAACTAGTATAGAGTATAGAAATGGTGTTGTGTCTTTGTATGGCTTGAAACTATATGTTTGGTGGACTTTTGAAACAAAGTTTCGAATCTGAATTTCAGCTTTTCAGGCGTGCCAGTCGACTGGTTCAGTATCAGTCGACTGCCCTATCGAACGGCAGCTTCTGTTCGATGCATCAGTCGACTGCCAAGAGGCCAGTCGACTGGTGCTGCGCCCAGAAACTTTCTGTGGCCGATACCAGTCGACTGGTTAGATCACAGTCGACTGGTACCATTGCAGAGAAGTTCTATAGATGAAAAGAAGTGTGCCATTGTATCATGCATGACTATTAGAGTTAGAATATCATCCCTAGATGGATTTAAAAGAAAAAAAAGAGAAGTTCCGCATTCTTAGTCGTGCAGTAGAGTCAAGAAGTAGATAAAGTAACGATCCGTCTAAGGTAGAGAAGGCGGGCCGCTACAGGTGGTATCAGAGCAGTTCCCATTCTCCAGCATCACACACACATCAGCATCAACCTTGCCGTCTTCAAGTAAGAAAGCTTTAAGTTTCAGTTTTTCTATTGCTCCTTTATTTAATTGCAGTATAGAGAAATGCTTAAGTACTTACTCATATGTGCATAGAACAAGGAAGCATGTTTAATACCTTAGTATCACGGAATCATGTTTAATCCCTAGAATGGATATTAGGTTACTAAGTAAGAAGACAAGTTATACCTAGAGATGTAGTAGTGATTTCTTGTTCCCTTATGCGTTATTAGATGGCAAGAAGAGGCCGAGCTCCTAATGCACAGAACGGAACCCCAGTTCAAGATAACAATGAGCCTGTCACAGAACAGCCAAACCTGATGGCAGTCATTGCTCAAATGCAAGCTCAGATTACAGAACAACAGAAGACCATCGCCACACTGATGGTAAATCAGCACCCAGTGCCCCCTACACCACCCACAGCAGGAGTGGGAACTCCAGTGGTGGCTGAAGTTCCACCAGTCACCCAGGAGACGCCTGCCGTGAACCGAAGACAAGAAGCATACCTCGTCCAGTGGCAGAGGCTGAAACCTGAAAGCTTCTCAGGTACGACTAAGCCCTGGGATGCCCAGGCTTGGTTCAAGACTTTAGAGAGCACAATGGAGCTTCTTGACTGGCCAGAAGTCGAGAAGGTCAAATGTGCTTCCTTCTGCCTAACTGGAGATGCTCGTATGTGGTGGGAGCGGGTCAAGAGTAAGAGGATAGTCAACCAGATGAGCTGGACAGATTTCGAGCAAGAGTTCTATGAAGAGTTCTTCCACATGCGGGTTACCAACAAGCACTACGAGGACTTCATGGAGTTCAGACAAGGTAACCTACCAGTGGGAGAAGCAGTCGCGAAGTTCAACAGACTAGCTCGCCTCTGCCCAGAGCTAGTCAGCACAGAGAAGGAGCGAGTCAGACTGATGCTCCGCATGCTGAACCCTGAAATAGCACTCAACGTGAACAGCGGGACGCACCGACCCCAGACCAGCGAGGAGTTGGTCAGTAGTGCTCTAATCTCAGAGCACTACCTGAACAGCATTAGGGCACAGCAAACACAGCAGAAGCCAGTCCTGATTGAGAACAAGACAACAGGAGGCCAGAAGCCTCAGCCAAATAACCAGAACTGGAAGAACAAGAACCACAAAAGGAAGCAGTGGCCTGGCAGCCAAAAAGGAAACCCAGAGAACAAGCAAGCTAAGTATCCACCTTGTCCTAAGTGTGGGAGGACCCATCCAGGAGCATGCCTTTTGGGTGTAACTGGATGCTACTCATGTGGACAAGAGGGACACAGATCCAGAGACTGCCCAGACAAGTTTAAGGTACTTCCTCAGCAGTCCGTACAGTATGGAGGCAAGCCTCAGTTACATTACATGCCTACTATACTGGATGGACCTCAGATCAGTCAGGGAGGGTTGGAAGCAGCACCAGTTCCAACCAATGCCAGAGTCTTTTCCCTCACGAAGGAAGAAGCTGCCAGCGCCTCCACGGTCGTAACAGGTCAAATAGTTATTTTTCAGCATTTAGCTACTACACTGTTTGACACTGGGGCGACCCATTCTTTCGTATCAGTACCTTTTGCTAGTAAGTTACAGGTGCCTGCAGAGAGTTGGGAGTCCAGATTCCTGACAACTCTCCCTTCAGGGGAAATCATGGAATCCACCCAGCGGCTCCGGGCTGTGCCAATCAAGATTTCAGACCGAGAGCTATATGTCGATCTGATAGTCCTTGCGATGCAAGACTTCGACATCATACTGGGCATGGATTTCCTCAGTAAGTACGGCGATTCAGTGGACTGTCGTAGAAGGAAGGTGGTTTTCAGCCCAGAAGGAGAACCACCATTCGAGTTTCAAGGAGCCCCAAAGAGGAAGACTCAGAAATTCCTCTCAGCCTTGGTAGCCCACCAGATGCTAGAGCAAGGGTGTGCTGGTTTTCTTGCACACGTAGTGGACTCAGAAGCAAAGAGAGAGCTCAAGCAGGAGGATGTACGGGTAGTCTGCGAATATCCAGAAGTGTTTCCAGAAGAACTACCTGGACTACCGCCCAACAGGGAGGTGGAATTTGAGATTGAGCTGGTGCCAGGTACCGGTCCGGTCTCAAAAGCCCCATATCGTATGTCTCCTGCAGAGCTGAAAGAATTACAAGAGCAACTCCAGGAGCTACTAGACAAGGGCTTCATCCGCCCGAGTCATTCACCCTGGGGAGCTCCTGTACTTTTCGTCAAGAAGAAGGATGGGTCTATGCGCCTGTGCATAGACTACAGAGCTCTGAACAAGTAACCATCAAGAACAAGTACCCCCTTCCAGAATAGATGATTTATTTGATCAACTCAAAGGGGCTACAGTGTTCTCGAAGATAGACCTGCGTTCTGGGTATCATCAGCTAAAGGTCAAAGAAAGTGACATTCCCAGGACGGCCTTCAGGACAAGATACGGCCACTACGAATTTGTAGTGATGCCTTTTGGAGTAACCAATGCTCCAGCAGTCTTCATGGAGCTGATGAACCACATCTTCAGGGAGTATCTCGATAAATTCGTCATTGTATTTGTTGATGATATTCTCATATACTCACAGACTCCAGAGAACCATGCTACACACTTGAGGATAGTGCTGCAGATCCTCCAGCAGGAGAAGCTTTATGCAAAATTCTCAAAGTGCGAGTTTTGGATAGATCATGTGACCTTCCTAGGTCACATTGTATCCAAAGAAGGCATTCAAGTTGATCCAGCCAAGATAGAAGTAGTCAGCAACTGGTGTAGACCCAAGAATGCCAGTGAAATCAGGAGTTTCTTAGGCCTGACAGGATATTACAGAAAATTTGTGGAAGACTTTTCCAGAATAACCTCTCCACTCACAGCCTTGACCAGAAAGAACAAGAAGTTTGAATGGTCAGATAAATGCGAGCACAGTTTTCTAGAGCTGAAGAAGAGACTGACCAGTGCTCCCATCCTGACGGTTCCAGAGGGTGACAAGGCCTTTGACATCTACAGTGATGCATCCAAGATGGGCCTTGGAGCTGTCCTCATGCAAGAAGGAAAGGTAATAGCATATGCCTCCAGACAGCTCAAGGACTATGAGAAGAATTACCCTACACATGACCTTGAGCTAGCAGCTGTGGTTTTTGCACTGAAGCTCTGGAGACACTACCTGTATGGAGTGCAGTGCAGAATCTTCACAGACCATCAGAGTTTGAAGTACTTCTTCACTCAAAAGGATCTGAATATGAGGCTAGCGCAGGTGGCTAGAGTTGGTCAAAGATTATGACTGTGAAATCCTCTACCACCCAGGTAAAGCTAATAAAGTGGCAGATGCACTGAGCAGAAAATCCTGTGCAGCACTGATGTCCCTATCATCACTGTCTCTACCACTTCAGAAAGAAATAAAGGATTTTGGAGTCGAGGTAATAATTGGGCAACTTTCTGCATTGACTCTAGAGTCAACCCTGCTTGTGGATATACAAAGAAAGCAAAGTCAAGACCCAGAGATCCAAAAGATCAAGCAGGAGATCCAAGAGGCAGAAAATTCAGAGTTTCGGGTATCAAATAGTGGCATCCTCTATCTTGGAGACCGCCTTTGCGTCCCCAATGATGAGGAACTAAGAAAGAATATTTTAGAAGAAGCCCACAGTACCCCGTACTCTATGCATCCTGGTTCCACCAAGATGTATCAAGATCTAAGGAAAACATTTTGGTGGTCTGGACTCAAGCGAGACGTGGCCAGATATATCAGTACCTGCTTAACCTGCCAGAGAGTCAAAGCAGAGCACCAGAGACCAGGAGGAGTTCTACAGCCACTTCCCATTCCAGAGTGGGAGTGGGAAGAAATATCCATGGACTTTATCACCGGTCTTCCAAGAACCACCCATGGACACGATGCAGTTTGGGTGATAGTAGACAGATTGACCAAGTCTGCCCACTTCCTAGCCATCAAGTTATCGCATTCGGTAGAGCAGTTAGCACAGCTGTACGTGAAAGAAGTAATCAGGCTTCACGGAGTTCCGAAGTCGATCGTTTCTGACAGAGATGGGTGGTTAATCTCCCATTTTTGGAGGTGTGTTCAGGACGCCCTAGGCACCAGACTTCAGTTCAGCACAGCTTTCCATCCCCAGACAGATGGACAAACAGAGTGAGTAAACCAGATTTTAGAAGACATGCTCAGGGCTTGTGCGTTGGACTTTAAAGGTAGTTGGTGCAAATTTCTGTGCTTAGCTGAGTTTGCCTACAACAATAGCTATCAGGCCACCATCAGGATGGCACCTTATGAGGCATTGTATGGCAGGAAATGCAGATCACCCATATGTTGGCAAGAAGCTGGTGAGAAGAAAGAGATGGAGTCAGGACTAGGCAGCCAGACTGAGCTTATAGATGAGACCACTCAGGCTATCCAGACGATCCGCCAGAGGATTGAGACTGCCCAGAGTAGACAGAAAAGTTATGCTGACACACGCCGTAGGCCACTTGAATTCCAAATTGGAGATTCAGTATTTCTCAAGGTCGCTCCTATGAAGGGAGTGATGAGATTTGGCAAAAAGGGCAAGCTGAGTCCTCGCTACATAGGACCCTACAAGATTATAAAGAGAGTTGGGAAGGTAGCCTATGAGTGGACTTGCCAGAGGATATGTCAGCTATACACAGTACCTTTCATGTCTCTATGCTAAAGAAGTGTATTCACGACCCTAGCCAAGTGATTCAGCCTCAGTCAGTACAGATCCAAGAAGATCTTAGCTATGAGAGCAGACCGACACAGATAGTGGACAAAGCAGTTAAAAGATTAAGAAACAAAGAAGTGCCACTAGTGAAGGTCATCTGGCAGAATCAAAAGCATGAGGAGGCTACTTGGGAACGTGAGGACAGCATGAGAGAAAGATATCCAGAATTATTCTAAGTTCGAGGACGAACTTTTCATAAGGTATGGGGGATTGTAACACCCCAAAATTTCCATTTTAAGTCCTTAAAGTCCTTGAAATTAGTTAAGAATGTTTTAGAAATATTCTAGATATTTTTAGGAATTTTTAGGAAATTTTTATGGAATTTTCCGAGTCCGTTTAGTATTTTTAGTAAAAGAAATAGAGTTTTCGGCAAAAAGTTGCCTGGATGAGTTTTGAACCCGAGACCTCCCGTGGGATCAACGACTTAAGTTGGTCGGGTTAACCAGGAGCCCCAGCAGGGGTGTGCTGAAAGAAAATAGAGAAATATTAAGTTAAGTTATAAAGTTGGACTTAAATACCCTAAGTATAAATAGATAATTAAAGAGAGGAATTTTATTTTCTCTAAACCTAAACCCTCTCTCCCTCGCCCAAGCCCTCACGCCGACCCCCCTCTTCCCCTCTCTTGTGCGCACGCCCCACCACCTCCTCTCCTCCTCTAAGGGGGCGCCGGCCAAGGAAGAACCAAGGAGTGCGGAGCGTTTCATTCGTCTCGACGAGAGGAACGCGTAGGCGCGAACGGTTCATCGAGATCTCAAGTTTCTCCCGATCCCTAGACGTCAATTTTGGTTGTAAGTCCAAGATATCAATGTAAGTACTGCTCACCTGCAGTAAGAGGCGGTTTTCCGCAAGTTTTCCCATTAGAAAGTTAAAAATGCAATTTTCCTTTATGTTTATGATTTTGCATGTAATCCTAGTTTAACCCATACTTGTATGAGTTTAATTAAGTACCCTATATGAGGTTAGGGTCTAAGAAAAGCTATGAGAAAAGAAAAGAGAAGAAAAGAAAAGGCCAAGGCCTTAAGAAATCCCCAAAAGTCAAGACTTAGGGATTTGGGCACACAAGGTGCTCGTTAAAATGCCAAGGCATTCAAGATAAGAAAGAAAAGCTATTTTATTTTCTAAGGCCAGTACCCGGCGTCCAAGGGCGTCGTTAAAGAAATCCAGGTGTCCAATTCCAAGGTCTTGGCCCTGGTAGACCAAGGTCTGCTCTATTAGGATTGGTGGCTCGCTAACCCAACCTTTTAGGGAACGCGCATAAGATGGTACTTACGTCTTAAGTGGATCCAAGTGAGTTATTATTTTCAAGTATATGCTTTAGCAAAGTTTTCTAAAGTTTAAAGAAGTTTTCTAAAAGTTAAAGAAAGATTTAAAGTTAAAGAATTGCTAAAGTTTCAAGTTAAGCCAAGAAAAAGTGAGTTAAGACTTATTAATGCTTGAGTATGCATGTTTTGAGTTATACATGTTTTTAGTGTTTCTTTCAAGCATAAAAGTATCTCATGTGATTTCATATTGTTTAAAAAAAAAGCATGCTTGCACATTTCGAGATTTTTGTGAGCTAGATAGTACTTACTAAGCTTTTTGCTTATTAGTTGCATTTCCTCTTGCTGCAGGTAAAGGTAAAGGCAAGCAATTCTGAAGGAAGGCGACAAGGCGGTGCTGAGTGACGTGTGTGTGGTGGCTGACCTTGGAGAGGTCCTTGGGACAAGATGAATGAAAGACTCAAACTACATTTATTATAGAGTCTTAGTTTAAGTTAGATTATATAGAATTTATCCAAGTAATTGCGTTTTAGATATTTTGCATGTCTTAAAACCACAAGTAAAGATTCCATGTCATTTCATTTAGCATACATATCCTTATGATTGCATTGGATGAGTAGAAGTGTGAGTAGTTTTGAATATTGATACTTTGTTGGAGCTATTGATGCATGTGCCAAGATAGTGCTAGTTTCCCTTTGAATCAAGTTTTTATTTCTTAAATATGCTTAGAAAAGTTGCATTCACATTTCACAATGCTTTAGTAAGGTTATAGAACATGTATTTGGTGTTATGAATGCATAGGAGTTAAGTTTGGTACAAAACTCTAGTTTAAAGTTCTTATAGATTTTCATAACTTAATTACTTCCGCAAAAGTCCAAATTTCGAGTTTATGAAGTTGTTTTGATTGGCTAAAATGTTTAGGAAACTAGTATAGAGTATAGAAATGGTGTTGTGTCTTTGTATGGCTTGAAACTATATGTTTGGTGGACTTTTGAAACAAAGTTTCGAATCTGAATTTCAGCTTTTCAGGCGTGCCAGTCGACTGGTTCAGTATCAGTCGACTGCCCTATCGAACGGCAGCTTCTGTTCGATGCATCAGTCGACTGCCAAGAGGCCAGTCGACTGGTGCCGCGCCCAGAAACTTTCTGTGGCCGATACCAGTCGACTGGTTAGATCATAGTCGACTGGTACCATTGCAGAGAAGTTCTATAGATGAAAAGAAGTGTGCCATTGTATCATGCATGACTATTAGAGTTAGAATATCATCCCTAGATGGATTTAAAAGAAAAAAAAAGAGAAGTTCCGCATTCTTAGTCGTGCAGTAGAGTTAAGAAGTAGATAAAGTAACGATCCGTCTAAGGTAGAGAAGGCGGGCTGCTACACAAGCCTCTTCTTTTGCTTCGCCGGAATTTTGATTCCGGTCATCCTTTTGTGGTTAGTCCTCCGACTTCTCTCTTGGTTTTTCTCGTCGTGCTCTCGGAGAATCTAGTAGTTCTCGAGAAAACGAAACTCGTGGCTTTGCGAAGTCATCCTGAAGATACTCAGCGTGGACGCGAATAGAGGCGGAGCTTCCAAGGGACGCTTACGGTTGGATCTCGTCCCTTCCTTCGAGTTACGCGAGGTAATACGTAAATTAGTTTACGTTTCTGCAAAATTTTAAATATATGATCATGTCTACACAAGATAAAATTGCATGCTTAGATATGTGGTTAAATAATTTGAGAAATTATTTATGCTAAACCTTCCACTGCACGTAATTAAATTTTAAAATTACGAACCCGCATCCATGTCAACATGCACCCGGTCCCAACAAGATTGCCCCAATAATCTCCCCCTTTTTGATGTTTGACAATACGTTTAAGTTAGGGAAAACAAATAGCAAAGACAATGCTAACAAACATTTGGACTTACGTTGCCAAGGCTTCACCTTGGACTTATACCGCCAATGCATATGCAATGCAAACATACATGGATCCTATCATACAGCATCTCATACCTAACCTCCCTAATGAGTTTAGCACTTTTACCAAAATGGCCTTTTAATAACCTCTCCAAGGCTCCACCTACATTGAACTTACAAAGGCTTTTTAAGAATTTCTTCAAGGTTCCCCCTTCGCCAATAACTGAGCACAAAACTCCCCTTTTACCTAAGTTCCCCCTTGACCTAGGATTTCTTGCAAAGGCGTGTTTGGTTTCCCACTTAAACCCAACACTTCTCCCCCTTTGCCACACATCAAAAGGACTCCAACAATTTCTCTCTTATTAGATCCTTTAACCTCTAATGATCATAAACAAAGTGTATTATCCCCCCATAAATTATATACTTGTTTTACATCATTACGATATTTTTTGATTGCTGAAAAACTAATTTCAGCGTCGACTGAGACAGTTACCAGTCGACTAGTGTCTTCAAACTACAAACCCATAGAAAGATCAGTCGATTGCCCCATGGGGCAGTCGACTAATACTAACCAGTCTGAAAACTCTCAGCCTTCGAGCCAAAATTCAGAAATCCCTAACAAATTCCACAAATCTCCAAAAATTCCTAAATTTTGTGGAGAAGTTTATGGTACCCATATCTACTTGGAAAAAATACATTCAAACATGTATCTATCACCAATCCCACGTTTGACACAAAATCCAAAACTATCTAAATGGTTCAATTGAACCTTGACATAAAGTCCTAATTTTGATCTCCTCTTGATGTCTCTGCCCATACCAAACCACAATGTATCCCTAACACTGGTTTATATGGCATCTACCCATCAAAAACCAACTTCCATGCTATATGACCCCCAATGTCATATTTTATGCATGATACTCAAATCCAATGTGTCAAATCCCTAGGATTGAGACTCAAATCCATCTCCAACTCCTTCGGCACACTTCATGACCCATCTAGACTTCCGGGAGAAATCTGTTGGTGTCAGAAGCACCAAGATCGAACTCGTGTTTTGATAATGGCAAAGGATTCATAAGTTAAGGGTCTGTTGTGATCTAACGACGTTACTCAAGTGTGCAGAAAAGTCCTAGGTCAACTAGGCACGAAGTCCTGACATAAGGTTGGGCAATAAGTCCTGGTCGTGGACTGGGCACCGAAGACCTGGTGAGTGAAGCTGGGCAATAAGTCCTGGTTGTGGACTGGGCACCGAAGACTTGGTGAGTGAAGCTGGGCAATAAGTTCTGGTTGCAGACTGGGCACGAAGACCTGATCCGGGGGATTGGGCATAAGTCCAACCGGAGGAGCCGGTTGGCAAACAGGTAAACTCTCCTGAGAGGAGTAGGTGAGGATGCGTTCCTCGTAGGAGGGAACATTAGGCGTCGGTTCTACCTAGGGTTCCATTTAGGAAGTCCAAAGTCAGAACCAAGACAACTCAGGTTGTTAATCATGCTTAAACCTATATCATTTATGTGTTATTTGTGTTTTGGAACTAACCCTGGTTGCAGGAACAAAGGGATAGATGTTTCTATTCCCAGGCGCCTGAATGGAGTCAGGCGCCTGTTTAAACAATCGCCTGTGTTTATACAGGCGCCCCAGACAAGGGTCTTTCCAAAGCCACTCGAAGTAAGCCTCCACGTCAGCATATAAGGCGCCTGTGTTCATACAGCGCCCCAGTCAGCTCAGGCGCCCCAGTTGAAGGGATAAGCGCTGGCCAAGTCTGCGGATTGAGGTTCGCGCAGAATGGGCCACGTGTCAGGCACTGTTAACTACCATTTTGCTGATAAATCTAGGCTCTCAAATCCATATTTTGATCCACTTTTATATGCTTAAGTTTGCATTTACATTAGATTTCATGAATTCTTTCTATTTTGGCTTTTGATTCAAATCTTGGTATATTTGAGATATTTTGGCACTAAAATATGAATATAATTTTGTAGACTTCAAATGATCATGGACCTAGATCAGATTGGATTAAACTTGAGTCAGAATTGGATCCATATCAAGGTAATCAAGCATCGGATTAATATGGGTCATCCATTCAAGAGAACGGCTAGATCTGAGCCATCCGTCAACTTCTGATCAATCCAAGATCAAGATAGAGTTAATCAAGTCCATGGATCAAGATCTGAAGTTTAGAGCCAAATCAAAGTCCATTTGACCATCGGATCAAGTGTGGGGGAGTTTCAACCGTCCATTCAAGAGGGCAGAGAGATGTGAGCCATCCATTGCAGATCCAGTTAATCCCAGCTAAGGAGAGGCAGATCTGACCGTCTGATGGAGATCTGGAAACTTTGGTTCAGATCTGAGGAGATCCGACCGTTGGATGAAGCCAGAATAATCTCAACCGTCCAAAATTCAAAAGGAGGATTTAAATTGGGAATTCCCTCTCCAGCTCTTGGTCGTCGCGTGTCGCAGGGTAGCAGTAGTCGCCAGATCCAGTTTTCTTCATCATTTCTTCATCGTTTTGCTCCTCGTTTTCTTTGTAGATCGCGCGCGACCAACATTAGATCTATTCTTCTCAAGGTTTTGGATCATTGAGGTATGATTCCTGTTTAGTTTGCTAATCGAAATTGGTTTCTAGAAGTTTAGGTGAGGGTCTCGCCGAAGCTGCTGTTCCTATCGCTCGATCCTTGTTGACTACTGGTTTCCGTCGTCTGGAGCTGTCGAAGCAACGTAGAGGGGTTCTCGAAGGTGCTCTGATAGTCTCTGAGCTCGATCGCCAGCCAGCCAATCGAGGAGGAAGAGATTGGGAACAGATTTCAGTCACTGATAGGATCATTTGATCGGACAGGGATGACTCTAATCGGTCCCATGATCGATCAGAAGAAGACTTGATCGGTCCAGTGACCGATCAGGTAGGCCAATTCGCAGCAAGTTGATCTTGGAAGTTCTTCTTCGCTGATTTTTGAGTTCAGAGGGTTTCTAACTCAATCTTTGTGTGACGGCAAAGGGAAGGCTTGATTAGAAACTGATTTGATGTTTAATTAGGATAATATTTTGGTTCCAAACATGCATGTATTTCTTAAATTGCTCTAACTTGTTTCAACTACATTTCAAATCAAGTTCTTAAGTGTCATTTTGTTCTAGTTTCCAATTTCTGCAATTCATTTCCTGCAATGATTTCGTGCAAGTAGTTCTTAAGCTTCAATTCAATCGTTTGAATTTAAGTGTTTAGTTCTTCCAGTAGGTTAAGTATAGTTCTTGCAATTTCTTATTCATTCCATGCTCTAGTTGAGTTCATTCTATTCTATTTTATATTGTCATTTCCTTATCGCCAAAAACCCCCCATTTTATTAGAAAACCCAAATAATCAAACGACAAACCATTTCAAGCTTGAATTAATCATTCACAATTAGTCCTTGGAAAAATACGATCTGAGGTCCCTATTCTACACTTTAACTTTGTTAGCCAAGGGTTTTCAGTTTATAAATATCTAAATTAGAGGCTCATTCGTGACACCTGTTGTGGGCAACATCAGGCACCCCCTTCAACACAGGCGCCCCAGCGACTAGTATATAAAGGGGTTCACCCCCTTGCTTCAGAGAACAACTTCTTTCTACGAATTCTTTCAAGCGCTCTGCTCCAAACGCTCCTGGCTCAAGTCTCAAGCGCCAACGATGACCCGCGACTCCGATTTTCAATCTTCTCCGGTCGTCGGTATAGAATTTTCTTATTGCTGTATTTTCTTTAAAATTTTGTATTCGAATTCAAAGTTGTAATATTTTCTCGAAATATAGAATTGCCCAACGTAAACGGTCAAGGACCGTGGGCCTTGGAGTAGGAGCCGACCGCGACTCCGAACCAAGTAAAAAATACAAGTGTTAGCATTGAATTTTTCCGCTGTGCAATTGCTCTCGTTTTTCCGAAAAACTTCTCGATCGATATTCACCCCTCTATCGATTCTAAACGATCCCATAAGTGGTATCAGAGCGGGTGACTCAAATCTGGTGCAACCACCAATTGAACATTTTTTTTCAAATTTTTTGAATTTTAATATTTTTTTCGTTCGTAATTTTCTCGTTAATTGAGGTTGGTGCAACACCACTCGATTTTTTCTTATTACTATTTTTTCCCGTACTACTAATCCAAGACTTAGTCTTAGAACAAGTTTCTTTTTGCAATTTTTTTCAGATAAATTTAAATGGACATGCAAGAAGGATATAGCACCGCCAAACCACCTCTCTTCTCCGGAGAAGATTTCTCCTATTGGAAGAGTAGGATGGAGGTCCATCTGAAAACTCAGATGGACATGTGGATCATCATCCAGTCCGGACTGGAGATTCCCACAAATGCACAAGGCGAGGTGCAAGGCTACACTGAGTGGTACGGTCCACTCAAGAAGAAGATCAAGACCGACGCTAAAGCTACACAAACACTACAATGCAGTCCGACGAAAGAAGAGTTGAACCGCGTCGGATCTTTCAACAGCACAAAGGAACTCTGGAACAAACTCATCGAACTGCACGAAGGTACGTCTGATATGCGGATCAGCAAAAGGGATCTGTTACTCAACAGACTCTACACGATAAAGATGCACGACGGCAAATCAGCAGCACAGCTCCATGTAAGGATCCAAGAGCTGATGAACGGGTTGCACACAATAGATCACAAGGTCGAAAACCATGACCTAATAAGATATACCCTAAACTCGTTCCCAAGGAACACATTGTGGGCGTCTATGGTGGATGCCTACAAGGTTTCCCGGAACCTTTCCGACATTAAATTAGATGAATTATTTTCTAAGTTAGAATTACATGAACAAACTAATGTTGCATTGGTCGAGAAGGGTATTGCCTTTGTTGTAGGAAAAACTCAAGGAAGATCTCAGAAGAAAAAGCCTCAACCAGTACCCGAGTCCGACTCAGACTCAGAATCAGATGACGATGAAGGGGATCGTCCAAAACTGGTCCAGTTAGCTCGCGACTACTACAAGGAGCTCAAAAACCAAATGAACAAGAAGAAGTCAAGTCGGAAGAAGGAAGGTCCATCTGAACCCTCAACGAGCTAGACGAGCAAAGGTAACATCACCTGCTACGAGTGCAACAAGAAGGGACATTTCAGATTAGAGTGCCCCAACCTCAAAGAGAATAAGAAGGCTCGGAAGAAGAAGGCTCTTCAAGCCACCTAGGACGAATCGTCCTCGGAAGAAGAAGAAGAAGCGCCGCACTCGAACCTACTCGCCTTAACCGCCTCAGAAGATGTTGACTCCGAAACGGAATCAAAACCAGACGAGGACGTCGGCACCGGAAAGCTGTCGATCTCGGAGGACGGATAAATCACGGTAAGAGGTTATCCAGAATCTGAATTCTATGATTTAATTTCTTACTTGTCTCGCAAATTGGCGAAAGCCAACATTCGGGTTGAAACCCTCTGACAGGAAGTAAAACTCCTGAAAGAGGAAGTCAACTCAAGTTCCTTGACCGAACCAGTTCAAGAAGGAAACTCAACTCAAGTTCAAAAGCTTGAGGAAGAGAATTCTTCCTTGAAAAATCAAGTCAAGGAACTCAGAGTCGCATTGGAACGGTTCACTTCGGGTTCCAAGAATCTTGACATGATTCTTGGAAAACAGAAGTCTGTTCTCAATCGATCCGGATTAGGCTATCGAACCAAATCGCGACAACGTTCTTATTATTCAGTATTGAACCAACCTAGAACTCGAGTTCAAGCATGGGTCCCAAAGCTATGTTTGAATAAACAAGCTGGACCAAACCAATATTGGATCTCCAAGGACAAGATTCACATCTTGCCTAATCCTCATCGAAAAAAAAATGATGAACCAGGCAGCAGACAAATTGAACCTGGGGTGACTGGCCCGGCCCTGCCTAATCCTCATCGAGGCTTTAGTCCAGGGGGAGCTAATATAAAAACTATCTTTATAATTAGATAATTTTTTTCCTTGCTTGTTGCTTGTTTATTTTTTTCAAATTTATTATTATACTCAGACCTAGGATTGGTTAGTTTAAGGACAAAAGAGTTACTTAAAACTTGAACAGCCTAGTATTAGGTGGAGGTGAGATGATAGTACGTTAGGGAAGCCCTTCTAATAAGGTCAAGTAAGGTAAGGCGTACCCTACTTGGTCTATTTAGTCTGGTGGAACTAGCTGAAGCTACCGATCCAAAACCTAAACTAGTTAGACCAAAATTTTTCAAAAAGTAATTTGAAAATGAACTTTCGGTAAAAGTCTTTGTCAAGGAAAGGGTTGTTGCTCCAATAAGGCTACGGCCAAAGAAGGCCTCAGTGTCTCGCCAAGACCTGGAAGCCGATTATCGAAATTCAAATTCAATTTACTATTTGTTAAATTTGAATCTAACATAAGTTTTAATTAAATCTTAGATAACAGTTTTCAAAACTCTACAATATTTTCAAAATTATTCAACATTCTCAAAACTCTACATTTCCAAAATTAACTTAATATTTTTCAAATTTAATTCAATATTTTTCAAAATCAATTCAACTCATATTGAAAACCTGTCTCATAAGAACCCATAAGGTCAACATGCTTGATAACATTAAATGTGGGTGAGACAAACTAGGTAGTGAAATTTAATTCAAACTATTCCTACTTCTACACAAATGGATCCAAATAAAACATACTTTATGTGTAGAAACATAAAGATTTGGACCAGTGGATGTTGAATAGTGGATGCTCCAGACATATGATTGGAGATAAATTAAAGTTCACCAAAATCAAGTTCAAAAATCTAGGCTCAATAGCATTTGACAACAATGCTACACTTAAAGTAATTGGGTCAGGTAACATTGAACTTAACTCAGATTTTATCATTAAGAAAGTGTTATTGGTTGAAAATTTCAAGTTCAATTTGCTTAGCATTAGCCAACTCGGTGAAACTGGTTGCATTGTTACCTTCACCAACTCTGACTGCCTTATTAGAAATCTCCAAGATTCAGAAATAACACTTAAGAGTAGTAGGAAAAATAACATTTACACAATTAATCTACCCTTAGTACCCAAATGTTTTCTGACTCAATTAGAAGAAACCAATCTTTGGCATAGGAGATTAGGTCACACTCATACCAAACTAATTTCAAAAATAACTCAACTTGGATTAATTAAAGGTGTACCTAAAATTAAGAAATTTGACAATACAATCTGTAATTCATGTCAACAAGGTAAACAAATCAAGTCAACTCATAAACCAACCCAGTCAGACTTAACCCAAGCCACACTTGAGCTCCTACACCTTGACCTATTTGATTCACATGGAGCCAAGTCACTAAGCAGGAATCGGTATTGCTTAGTAATCATTGACGATTACTTTAGATTTACCTGGGTTAGGTTCTTACAAACTAAAGATGAAACTTTTAACTCCTTTAATAATTTGTGCAAAATAATAGAAAATCAAAATGACACAAAAATTAAAAGACTTAGGAGTGATCACGGGGGAGAGTTTGAAAAGCAATAATTTGAGGAGTTGTGTAAAATTAATAGGTACGTCCATAAGTTTTTATGTCCTAGAACTCCCCAACAAAATGGGATAGTTGAAAAAAAGAATAGAACCCTCCAAGAAGCCGCTAGGACCATGCTCAACGAATATAACCTAACTAATCAATTCTGGGCAGAAGCGGTAAATACAACTTGTTATATTCAAAATAGGGTCTTAATTAATAGAAGACACAATAAGACACCTTATGAACTTTATTATCATATATTACCTAATTTACATTATTTAAGGGTTTTTGGGTACAAAGTCCATATTTTGAATACTAGGGACTACCTAGGTAAGTTCCAATCGAAATCAACCCCAGGGACCTTCCTAGGATATTCAACAACTAGTAGAGCCTATAGGGTTTACAACAGACAACCCTGTAAAATTGAAGAAACTACTAATTTAATCTTTGATGAAGAAGTTGAAACAAAGTCTATTAACAATCAAAATCAAAACAAATCAAAGTTTGATCAAGAAGATAGTGAACCATCAATTGAACCATTAATTGAATCATTAAATGAACTTTCAATTGAACCAACTACTGAGGTATCAACTGAACCAATAACTGAACCAACCCAAGTACTTGAACCAAACACTGAACCAAACCTTCCAGCCAGACTTGAGGCTGAACCTAGTTCTAGAAGAACAAAGAAACCTAGACTCAATCATCCATCTGACCAAATCATGGGTGATCCAACCTTAGGAGTCGGAACCAGGTCTTCTTATAGAAATCTTAGTCAGATTGCTCTTATTTCAAAAATTGAACCTAAGACTATAGAGGAAGTCCTACCTGACCCAGATTGGATCATAGCAATGCAAGAGGAATTAGCCCAATTTGAGAGAAACCAAGTCTGGGACTTAGTACCTAAACCTGAGGGTAAATCAATAATAGCCACTAAGTGGGTATTTAAAAATAAGCTAAATGACCAAGGGGAGATTGTGAGAAACAAAGCCCGCTTAGTAGCTAAAAGGTTTAGTCAAGTTGAAGAGTTAGATTATGATGAAACCTATGCCCCTGTAGCCAGACTTGAATCAATTAGGATGTTACTAGCCTTTGCAGCCCATATAGGGTTTAAACTGTACCAAATGGATGTCAAGTCTGCATTTCTTAATGGGTTTATAAAAGAAGAAGTATATGTAGGGCAGTCCCCAGGATTTGAGGACTTAGACAAACCTGAATATGTATTCAAACATAGGAAAGTCCTTTATCGATTAAAACAAGCACCTAGGACTTGGTATGAAAGATTATCAACTTATTTAATTTCTAAGGAATTTAACCAATGACAAATTGACTCAACTTTATTTGTTAAACCTTAGAAAAAGATATATTTATAGCTCAAATATACGTAGATGATATAATATTTGGGTCTACAAATTCTAACTTTTTAAAAGAGTTTGTCAAAATTATGAAGAGCGAATTTGAAATGAGCTTAGTGGGTGAGCTGAACTTTTTCTTAAGTCTCCAAATTAAACAAACCAGGGATGACAACTACGTTCATCAGTCTAAATATACAAAGGAACTAATAAAGAAATTCAAAATGAAAAGTTCTAAAAGTTTAAGTACTCTTATGGCTACAAATGTCAAAATAGATAATGACCCTGAAGGTAAACCAATTGACCTAAAATTATACAGGTGTATAATTGGTAGCTTATTGTACTTAACTGCTAGTAGACTTGATATTTTGTTCGCTGTAGGTATGTGTACTAGGTACCAAACCTGTGCTAAGGAATTCCACTTAACAGCACTAAAAAGAATTCTAAGGTACATTAAGGGTACCCTAAATGTAGGTATTTGGTATCCTAGGACTTCCACTTTTGAATTATCAGGATACTCTGACTCTGATTATATCGGGTGTAAACTAGATAGAAAGAGTACAAGTGGAAGTTGTCAATTATTAGGACATAGTCTAGTGAGCTGGTGCAGTAGAAAGCAACACTGCGTAGCTTTATCCACAATTGAAGCAGAATATGTTGCCCTAGGAGAGTGTGTGGCACAATTTTTATGGATGATGCACAATTTTTAAGGATTTCCAACTGGACTATACCCAAACCAAAGTGTTTATTGACAACATTAGTTCAATAAATTTGACTAAAAATCCAATTCATCACTCCCGGACCAAACATATAGAAGTAAAACATCACTTTGTTAGGGATCACGTAGCCAGAGGCGAAATTGTACTTATGCATGTGAACTCAAAATCTAATTTAGCTGACATCTTTACTAAACCCTTACCTGAATCTGAGTTTAGCTTACTAAGAAGGCAGTTAGGGTTGTGCTTAGTAGAATAGGACTGTTCTATTTTTCTTTTCAAAAATTTATTTTATATTTTCGTAATTTTTTTCGAGAATTAGCATTTAATATCTTTTGAAAAATCATTTCTTTTATTAAGTCTTGAAACTTAAAATGGTTTTCCGACTTAGATTTTTCAAAACTTACCCCCTTTAAAACTAGGGTTTTCTCGCAAATGGGCTTAGTCTAGGATTTAACCCTAGAATTGCATGCACCTATAGATCTAGAAGTCATCATCTCACAAGCACCTTAGGGTACTTTGATTGATAACCTAACTGGGTTGAGATGCTTGGGTCTATGCCTTGACTCAAGATGCTTTAAGTCAGTGCATCTACAGTAGTTGGGGCAATAAATACAATTGAACAGCAATCATGTTATGTGTTCAAGCTTAGACAATCTAACTTGATCAGATCACTTAACTTGACTAACCCTAGTGAAAGCTACTGTTATATAACAGTTAGTAAGTAGCTAACTGGTTCAGACAGGACCCGAATAAGTTTAGTTTAATTGGTTTGGTCCTTTTTATTACTTGAATTCACTAGAGTTGGTACAATACGGGCACAAATTTTTTTTAACTCTGATTCAAAATTGATCTGATCAGCAATTAGTTTTTATCATTTTTTTTTGATATATGGCAAAGGGGGAGAGAGAAAAGAAAAGAGAGGAAATTTTTTTTTCAAATTTTCATTTTCTCAAAAAGTAAATGCTTAGTGCATTAAAATATCAAATTAAATTTAAAATTAAAGCTCAGATTCTTTCGAAAATGTTTTTCTTAAGTGAACAAATTTTTTTGAGCAGATAGTTTTTCAAGTGCACAATTTTTTTTCTAAGTAAAAACATTCTCTAAATTTTTTGCTAAGTAATTTTGTTTGTGCACAAAATTTTTCTGAACAAAATTTTTACTAAGTGCATTTTTCTTAGCAAATTTTTGTAAGTGCATTTTTTTGCTTTAATTTCCTAAGTGCATTTTTCCTAGCAAATTTTTTTTCTAAGTGCATTTTTTATTTAATTTCCTAAGTGCAGGCGTCTAAGCAAATTTTTCTAAGTGCATGTTTCTAAGCAAAATTTTTCGAAATGCATAAGTTTTTAAGCAATACTTTTTAAGTGCATCAAATATTTTAAGTAAAATATTTTTTGTGCATAAAATTTTTCTCTAAGCAAAATTTTTCAAGTAAAATTTTTTTTTGCAAAACTTTTTAAGTGCACAAATTTTCTAAGTAAAAATATTTTGCCAAGTGCACAAAATTTTCAAGGGCACAACAAAATTTTCTAAAGTGCAATTTTTCAAAGCAAAATTTCTAAGCAAAAATTTCTCTAAACAAAAATTTCTTAAGAAATTTTCTAAGCAAAATTTTTCGAAATGCACAAAAAAAATTTTCATTTTGTTTAAGTGCAAAGTCTTTTTAAGTAAAACTTTGTTTTTTTTTCTAAATTTTTCTATGTGAAAATTTTGCACAAATTTTTTCTAAGTGAAAACCTTAGACTTTTTGAAAACTGTATATCATTGAAAGCTTCAGGGGGAGAATGCCCATTTCAGGGAGATCTTAATAAATATTTTTTAAGTAATCTTTCGTATAAACTTGATTGTTATACATATGCTTTAAATGATTAAACATAACTTTTTGAACCTGGCTGTCATAAATCAAAAAGCGGGAGATTGTTGGTGCCAGAAGCACCAAGATCGAACTCGTGTTTTGTTAATGGCAAAGGGTTCATAAGTTAAGGGTCTGTTGTGATCTAACGATGTTACTCAAGTCAGCAGAAAAGTCCAAGGTCAACTAGGCACGAAGTCCTGACATAAGGTTGGGCAATAAGTCCTGGTCGTGGACTGGGCACCGAAGACTTGGTGAGTGAAGCTGGGCAATAAGTCCTGGTCGCGGACTGGGCACGAAGACCTGATCCGGGGGATTGGGCAAAAGTCCAACTGGAGGAGCCGGTTGGCAAATAGGTAAACTCTCCTGAGAGGAGTAGGTGAGAACGCATTCCTCGTAGGAGGAAACATTAGGCGTCGATTCGACCTATGGTTCCATTTAGGAAGCCCAAAGTCAGAACCAAGACAGCTCAGGCTGTTAATCATGCTTAAACTTATATCATTTATGTGTTATTTGTGTTTTGGAACTAACCCTGGTTGCAGGAACAAAGGGATAGATATTTCTGCTCCCAGGCACCTGAATGGAGTCAGGCGCCTGTTTGAACAGGTGCCTGTGTTGATACAGGCGCCCCAGACAAAGGTCTTTCCAAAGCCACTCGAAGCAAGCCTCCACGTCAGTATATGAGGCGCCTGTGTTCATACAGGCGCCCTAGTCAGCTCAGGCGCCCCAGTTGAAGGGATAAGCGTTGGCCAAGTCTGCAGATTGAGGTTCGCGCAGAATGGGCCACGTGTCAAGCGCCCCCATCAACACAGGCGCCCCAGCGACTAGTATATAAAGGGGTTCACCCCCTTGCTTCAGAGAACAACTTCTTTCTACGAATTCTTTCAAGCGGTCTGCTACAAACGCTCTGTGCTCAAGTCTCAAGCACCAACGACGACCCGCGGCTCCGATTTTCAATCTTCTCCGGTCATCGGTATAGGATTTTCTTATTGCTGTATTTTCTTTAAAATTCTGTATTCGAATTCAAAGTTGTAATATTTTCTCGGAATATAGAATTGCCCAATGTAAACGGTCAAGGACCGTGGGCCTTGGAGTAGGCACCGACCGCAACTCCGAACCAAGTAAAAAATGTTGGGACCGGTAGACGAGCTAGAGGGGGGTGATTAGCTCCGATTTGCTCCGTGATGATTTGTCGCGGCGGAAGACTCGAGCAAACGCTAACACAAAGGATTTACTTGGTATCCACCCCGGACGGGTGACTAATCCAAGGATCCACTCTCCTAACTCTTTCATACACTATGAAAGATCTCCTTCTTGAGGTGGAGAAACCTCTTACAAGCTTTCACAAAGATACAACAAGAATCTAAGTAAATACAAAATGAAATCTTACAAGATTTACAATGATAAGCTCAAGCTTTGCTTTCCTTGCTATCTTCAAGCTTGTGATCGCCTCTAGAACTTTGGAAGTGTAGCAACACTAAGCCCCAAAGCTTCTCTTGAGATGGCGTTGAAGGAGGAAGAAGAGTTGCGCTTCAAACCTGCGTGAAAACCTTTATACCCGACGCCTAGGGTTTCTGAATCGATTACCCAATCGATTACCACGTCAGATTCAGCCGTTCAACGGCTAGTTTTTGAACCGTAATCGATTACCCAATCGATTACGAGTGTCCTGAATCGATTGCCCAATTGATTCAGAACCCTTCTGTTCTCTCGCTCAAACTGCCCATCGATTAGCCAATCGATTACCGATACCCTGAATCGATTACCCAATCGATTCAGGACCCTTCTGTCCTCTCGTGCAAACAGCCCTAATCGATCAGCTGATCGATTCACCCAATCGATTGAGTCCAACCTAACTTATTTTCACAAGCCTAGGATCCCCTACCAAGTGTCCGGTCACCCCCTTTAACCAACCTGGATTTCTACTGCCTAGCTCCCAGCTCGGACTTAACCTGATTCCCAACCAGATTCCACCTTGCCAGCATGCGATCTCCCCGACCCATCTGGACTTCACCTAGTCCCACTAGGTGTGCCTAGTCCCACTAGGTGTGCCTAGTCCCACTAGGTCTTTTCCCATGCCAGCGTACGATCTCTCCAATCCACCTGGACTTCACCTAGTCCCACTAGGTGTGCCTAGTCCCACTAGGTCTTTTCCCATGTCAGCGTACGATCTCCCCGATCCACCTGGACTTCACCTAGTCCCACTAGGTGTCATATGATATTCAAACATCATAAGACATTCAAACATCATTATCAAACATCGAAACATCCAAACTCAAGCTTACCAAGCTTAGTCAGACTTAAGCTCACCCGAGCCTAGTCAAACTAGGTCAACCCTGACCTAACCAAGATTGCACCAACAATCTCCCCCTTTTTGATGTTTGACAATATGTTTGAGAAAGACTAATCCCTATTAGCCTTTCAATCTCTCCCCCTTTGACACACATCAAAAACACTCCCTGAGAGTCTATGTCAAAGGCATGCCCAATGAAAGTCTCATACCTTCCATTTGAACCTATGCTCATCCTTGAGCATTCATCATAATGAAGATTTCCAATCTTCATTCTTTCACTTATCACAAAAATAAAAATTCAAACTCATGCATTTAAGGAAGACCTCCCCCTCAAAATATGCTCTAAACCTCTATCATTGCACCAACAATGATTTTGGGAGTTCCTAAAACTTTAGGAAACCTCAACTTGAGGTTTTGAGATTTTGGGATTCAAAACTTGAACCAAAACCTCTCCTTAACCCTATAGTTAGCACCAAACCATCTCCCTTTTTGATTTCATAATGAAATTTACCCAAATATACTTATGAAAGTAATTCAAGGGTCTAGGGACTGGTAGGTTGCTCAAAAATGGGTTAACTGACTGAAACCAGACAGTTTCAGTTTTACCAATCGATTGGTGTTAGGAACCAATCGATTACACTGAGCCTTAATCGATCAACTGATCGATTACTGCTGATTGTAATCGATCAACGGATCGATTACGCGAGCTTTTGTGCCCGCCAAAACATCTACCAATCGATTGACCAATCGATTGGCTACTGTCCCAATCGATCACCTGATCGATTGGGAGTTTCTGATTTCTGAAATCAATATCAGATTGAATTTCAGAAACTCCTAAATAAATCTACAAAATTTAGAAAATTTTGAATTTTGGTTAGAGATTATTTATAACATATACTATCAAGAAAAAATAGTTTTCTACGAAAATAACCTTTAATTCCAAAGATTGATACAAAATTGGAAACCATTGAAATATTTCAATGTTTCACTCTAATTTGTATCTAACTCATCAATGATGAAATCTATCAAAATATAGTCTTCACCAAGGTTTTCCAAGATAGTTTTGAATTAGATTTCAAAAACAATTTCCAACCATGTTCCTTGGGCTAAATGCACATGACTTGTACATTAGCTTTCCCAATGATTGGAGTCCATTTATACTCAAATTTTGATGAATCTAAAACTCAATTAAATGCACTTTATAACACCTTGAGTTTTGTTCATCTTCCTAACACCTCACTTGTTTCTAATGTGTCTCAAAAACACACACAAGTCAACTTATGGTCTTAGTGAGATGTGAAAGTCATGTTCTCCCTAAACTAAGAGTTCATGCATTTCTACCTAGGCATTATAAATTTTGATCATTCACCTAGAATGTCAATTAATGCCAATGTCCTTATATCAATAATAATTTGAATTAATGCATGATAATGACTATGACATGCATCATATGAGAATTTAAACAATATTTGTAACTAGATGATGCATGTATGACATGACATGTAATATTTTCATACTACAATATGAATGATGAATCATGATGTCATGGCATGTGAAAGGGCATACAAAACATGGCACAATAGCACAAAAGAAAATACCTAGATTTCCTATCTAAGTATCAATAACTCATCGCTAAGCCATTGATAATCCTAACTTTGCCCCTAATTTCCAAGATAATGCCAAAACTCCCAACTTGGCCTATCTTTGGATTCTAACCTAGTTGTGCCAACTTTTATTAAGTTCAATCTTCCAAAAATATAGTTTGGCACAAATTTTACTCTTCTTAGAGTAAGCAAATAACTCCTTCATTTTCAAGGGTAATAACTCCTCGAAAATGTCCCAAAGTGCCAATTTCATCAAGATTAGGTTAACTACCCTTCCAATTTGAGTTGACACTCCCTAGACCTATCTAGGGTGTGACAAACACACTCTTAGGAACCCAAAACCTATTGGTGCTCCTTGGGTGTTCTAGGTATTCACTAGGGATAACTTCCCTTGATACCTTCCTAATGACTCTTCTAGGCTTCTCCGAAGCCTTAGTCATGTTAGTCTTATCTTGGTCAACTCTAGGGATGGCTTCCCTTATGGCCTTGACTTGACTCCTTGACCTAGATTGTGTTACATACCTATATGGAACTCTATGATAGGATAGACCATCATCCTTGGTTTTAGGTTTGTACCCCAAACCTTTCTTGCTCCTAGAGGGTCCTTGATTTTCTAAATCTAGGTTTTGAATTTTTGACCCCTTAAATAGATTTTCTATTTTCTTAAGGGATTTTTCCAATTTATCAAGTTTTGACCTCAAAACTTGATTTTCAATCATTACCTCATCAAGACTTGATTTTCTAATATAGTCTTGGTAATTTTTCTTTTTGGCTATGTTTTGGATAGGTCTATCTTGGAACTTTCTAATTTGTTCCCTATCCTTAGAAATGGTGGTTCTAGCATGGAGCGCTCTATAGTTTTCCTTAGGTTTCTCATGCCTCCTATGTTCATGATAAATAGCATTAAAATGATAATAATTTTCTTAGCATGCATATTATCATGATTCAAATAAATACCATTACCTAATGGTACCTTAGTCTTAATCTTGGAAGCTCCCCCTTGATTTGAGCTCCTCCTTTTTGCTTTGGTCGGATTCTTCCCCTTTGGACATTGGTTTCGATAATGTCCCTTTTGCTTGCATGAGAAGCACACAATATGCTGCTTATCCTTCTTTACCACGGGGCCGACCTCCTTTGGCTTCTCCTTGGTCTTGGGTGCCACTTGCACCTTCTTCTTGACCAAATTGGGACACTTGCTCTTGTAGTGCCCTTTTTCTCCACACTCAAAGCAAATGATGTGATCTTTATTTCTACAAATTGAAATTCTTATACCTTTGCTTGTAGGGGTGTTGCATGACTCTTCACTTGATCCGGAAGTAGATACTTCTTCTTTTTCCGGAGTCAATGACCTTTGCTCCCCCTCAATCCTAGAAGTGGAGACTTCTTCTTTTTCCTCCTCGGCCAATGCTTCTTGGATTTCCTCCCCAAATGTTGAGCATCTCTCAACTTCCGAGTCCTCTACATTTGATGAATCTCCCTCTTCGGATTTGTCTTGATACGGTACAGTGGAGAGATCTTCATAAAGCTTTGCCAATTTGCTCCAAAGCTCTTTGGCATCTTTGAATTCTCCAATCTTGACCAAGATGGTGCTTGACAAAAGATTGACCAATAACTTGGTCACTTTGTTGTTGGCCTCGCATCTCTTGATTTTCTCCTCATTCCATTTTGCTTTTCTTGAGGAGCTTTCCCTTGGTACTTGTTGGAGCTTCAAAACCCTCCATTAGAGCAAACCATTGCTCTATCTCCATTATGAGTAATTTTCAATCTTTGACTTCCAAAGATCGAAATTTGCCTTGTCGAATGGTGGAGGTGCCGGGTGTCATAGCCGAACTCCATTTTTGAAGTTGAACTCTCTGATGATGACTTCTTGAAATTAGGGTTTCTTCCAACTTCTTCTTCTTCCTCTAGCTCTTGCCCCTCTGGCGATGAGTCCAAAGAAGAGCAACCTCGCTCTGATATCACTTGTTGGGACCGGTAGACGAGCTAGAGGGGGTGATTAGCTCTGATTTGCTCCGTGATGATTTGTCGCGGCGG